>SCLD01092371.1:0-12687 GCA_004367895.1 Oikopleura longicauda | reverse complement strand
TATATGGTTTAGTCTACTGGACTAATAATAGCGTAGGCGTCTTCGACGCAATTAGCAATCGTAATTGTGGACCGGAAATCACTTTATAGAGATCAGGTCCCAAGAGAGACAAAACAGTGATTTACGGTTCACGTAACCAAGGAGGAATTCTAAGAAAGAATTATCCTCACATCAACACCTTCAACACCTTCAACGCCAGCGACACCGTCACTTCAAGCTCAAGCACAAGCAGCTGCTCATCTTGAAGACTCAACTCCTTTTTAGTCTATACTGACTCCGCGTGCCTTACCGACACCCGGTTAGTATCAGTACACCCTCTGTCCTGTTATCTGTCGCCTTAAAATAAACTTATAGGTCATTTCCCATAAAACCTCGCGTTTTTATTCGCTCAGCTCACAAAACCCTCGCGTGGTGACTGAAGTGTCTAAATTCAACCCCACTCCGAACAGGACCGGGTGCGTAAGGCAATATGGCCGACGAATTGGATCAATTGGATCAACTCAACATCGACGACTATGACAACGAAGACGAAAACGTTCAATACGAAAACACTGATGACGAAAACGATTTAACTATAAACTCAATGACCCAAGCCGAAGTTGAATCAGGAGACCAAAGTGTCAACAATTTCGACATCAAAAATGATTCTCATATGAATCTTATATATAGGCGCATGGTCGCCGGACAACATTTTCGTCTCCCTAACTCTCCAACATGTCCGGACGACATATTTGAGTCATGGATGGCTACATTCATGTCTCAACTTGAGGGCGACCCTCATGGTAAAGCCAAAGTCTTTCGGTACTGTTGGACCCAACAAAAAAAGGGTAACAACGATGTTACCGTAGTAAACTTTCACGTTGCCCAGAATATTGCTGAACTAATCGGCATTATCAAAAACACTAATTTAATTGATTTGTCCCAGCTCGATCCAGTCCCACTAAAAAAAGACTGGACCGAGGCCCTGAAACTCCAAGTGTTTAGTCCCGTGAAAATTGACAAAAATGACGCTATGAAAATATTAGCGGACATACCTGCCACTGAAAAAAAATATTTGGAAATTTTCGACAGTGTAGTTCACCTCCTGACCGGCAATTATTATAATACCATTCAGTATAATCAGAATCCAGGATTCGCCACTCAAAAATATTTTGCCGATTACGAGGAAAATAAAACTGTTTTGCATGCCGCATATAAATGCGGCACGGAAAGTTTAGTCATTGATATCCTCACCAGTTTCAAAAGCGCCACCTACCATGATTACAGAAAGGGGATACACGCAAGAAACCATGGTAGACTGGTTTAAGAAAATTCAGGAAATTTTGTCAAATAATAATCCTATGGAATTTAAAATTCAGCATTTGAAATCACTCCTTACGGACAAATTAATTACAAAACCAGAAAACTTTCCGGTATGTTCGGACTTTGAAGGGGACAAAACCAAACAACAACATCCGGAAGAGATTAGTCCCATAGTCGTCTCATTACTCATCTTTATGAGTCTAAGTAATAATTACAATCAAGCTGATTGGGACAAAATACAACGACTTTACCATTTAGAAATAAAAGGCAAAGTTGACTATCAATCATGGCACGAGAATCGCAGTGAGCTATATCGAGTCATGGATGAATATAAAGCGACAAAAACTATTAATAATTACGATTTAGTCCCACAGTCCATAAACATGTTTCGTCGAGGCCAAAACAACCGTTTCAGAGGTCAAAACCGAAATCGTCAATATCAGCCTAGACCAAACATGCGAAACAATCAGCGATTTAGTCCAAGACCAAATTTTCAGCCACAATTTCGTCCCAGTCAAAATCGAAATTTCTCCCAAAATATACAAAGAATGCAAAATAGAGGTCAAAACCAAAACGGTTACGATACGAAAAATCGGCTAAAACGTCTATTATGCATGCATTGTAGCCGATGGGCAAATTCTAATAAATACCATCAAGGCCCATGGGGAGGAGGACCAAACTCAAACTGCCCATATGACAAATCAGGCAGATTAAGACCAGGTTATAATTTCATAAGCAAGATTGACGGCTTTGAAGTCAATCAACTACAAGTTGAAAACTTTTATGAACTGGAAAATCAAGGGTTGGAGTACTCAACCCCGGAAGTCTGCACCTTGCAGTCCAACAACGACAACTACCTCATATCTCAAGCCATGGGCGACATATGACTGACTAAAGAATTTCGTCCCCAAATGTCCGACAAAGCCCCGTTTAGTCACAGTACCCACCAAATAGAATTACGACCAAAAGCGTCATGGCATATACAAAATATTAATAACCTGACAAATCCTAAACCCATATTCCCGTGTTCATATAACAAAACAAACACAACAACCGGATGGTTACTAATCGATACCGGAGCATCGGTGTCATTAATAAATGAGACCGCATTATCAAATAAAAATTTTCGAATTTCGGGAAAACGAACACAGAAATATTCTGGAGTTTCCGGAAGTGTTCTAAATTTAGGGGATAATTTAGTTGATGTCGATTTAAATCTAGGAAAAATCGGATGGGTAACTTTGCAAAATGTAGTGGTCTGCCGTGGGCGAAATTCGTCAGAAACAGTCCTTATGGGGGGACCGGATATTATAAATAACGGTCTCATACTAAACTATAATAACGAAACAGTATCATTCACGAAAGGGAGTCTAATGGGTGCTGTTTTAAAAATGCCAAAAGTCTCATCTCTACGTAAACAAGGTTTAGTCTCCGAAAATACAAGTTTTGAATTACCCCTATCGAGACTATTCGAATCCCGAATAAGTGAAATATTAGGCATCATGGAGGATCATGATAATATACAAGACGACCATTTAGTCCCAACTGACAACTTAAGCGTAAAGGCAGAACTAGGAGATCCCTGTAAACTGACTAAACAATGTAATGGTTGTGAAATGTGTATTGATGAAAAACTAAAAAAAATTGTCCAAGAGGGTAGATTACCAAAAATAAGTCAGAACCCTTATGTAGATAATAAATCAGTACTATTATCGTACATAGAATCAATTAGAAAACATGACCAAGAAACGTATACACATAATGACATTACATTCGACCCTGAACTAAACAAAACAGACCCCGATTTTGTCCAAAATATCAAAAACCTTTTTACAGAGTACAAACAAGTATTCGCTAGTGATATCGGATGCCTTGGCCCAGAGTACACAGTAAACGGTACCATAAAAGACTCAAACAGGATTAGTCCACAAAGGCCAGGTCATTCAAAACTAGAAGGGAATAATTTAATCGCGTTGCTAAAACAAGTATCTCAACTAGCGGCCCATGGTATTATCAAACCATGCCATGAAGTAAATGTTGAACCAAAGCAACAATTAATGATGCTTTTGGTAAAGAAAAAAGACGATGATGGTAAAATAATTGACATTTTACAAAGCGCCCGTATTGTTGTAAATAGTCAACCAGTAAATAGCCGGACTAAATATACAGGGGTTCAAACGGATAATCTACCAGACGCTTTAAACTTTGCAATTCAAGCTAGTAAACATGGTTTTAACCTTAAATGCGATGTAGCCAACGCATTCTACCTAATACCATTGCATAAGGATCTGTGGCCATATTTCTGCATTAATATCCCTATTTTGGGCATGTATTGCTTTACAAGAGTAGTCCAGGGTTGGGCACAAGCGGCACAAATATGCCAAAACACAATGACGCGCCTATTCTTTCCCATCCATGAAAATTTCAAAAAATATATGGATGATGGAATTTTGTCAACTAGGCCAGACAAAACCATTTATTTACAAAAACTAAAACACTTTCTCAATATATGTTTAGTCCACGGAGTACGACTAAAAGGGAAGAAATGTTTCGTCCACGTTAGAACCTTTAATTATCTAGGACATCTAATAGAAAAAGGAAAACTAAAAGCTAGCCCACATTACGTGTATAAAATTCGTAAAATTTTATACACTGATATAATAACAAAAAAAGACTTAAAATCATTTGTGTATCAAATACGGTGGCTGGCACACTTTCTTCGTAGGAGCAGTGAATTGTTAAAATTCCTTAATGACGCATGTAAAGGCGAAAGTAATGAAAAAATAGTTTGGTCCGAAGAATTAATAAAAGAATTCAATAAAGTTAAATTAGCCCTTAACGATTTATGTGAATTACACCCGTTTGACCCAGAACTGGACTCGGTGATCGTAGTTGATACGAGTAAAACCGCCACAGGTGGTTTCTTGTACCAAAAAGACAAAACCGGACCAAAAATAATTTCATTCTACCATCGTACAAGAAAAAGTTCGACAGAACTAATTTCTAGTTGCCATCTAGAATTTTTAGGTCTAAAATCTTTAATATACGCCTTTTTACCGTTATTGTCCCAAAGTAAACTTACTCACACGGTCATAACGGACAGTCGAGGAGTAGTAAAAATTTTCGAAAGGTTTCGTCAAGGTAAATTGCCATCCGACAATGAAATTTTAAATGGTTCAATATATGCCATTGTCAGTGTCCTAAACATAAATGCTATACATGCAAAAGCTGCGAACCAAAACATAAGATTCGCAGACGATATGTCGCGATTAGGCCTTTTTATTGATTCAAATCCATGCATAGGGTCTCCTAAATGCACAATTTGCGCAGCAGCAGACCCTACTTCTACGGAAAGAGCATTAATAAACGTGATTAAAGACATAAAACATAATTGTCACATAATTGGTCAAATATTTGATGAAAATGATCATATAGCCCCTAGTGATAAAGAAACGTTTAGTCTTCAGAACATCAATCATTACGAACCATTTAATACTTTAGTCCCTAAAAATACACATTACACCCTTCGAACTCTGTTAGAAGACAGTGAGTTTATATTAAACGAACAATTAAAAGACAAAACATTACGCTTGTTATATAACGGACTAAAAGACGGAACTCTATCCTTCCCTAAGACTAAACAACCCCTTCAAACACTTTTAGAAACACGTCGAGCAAAAATAGAAGGGGGTTACATTAGAATAGATAAAGTTATTGATGGTGTTATACACCGTGTCGTACCACTTCCAAATAACACTGCCATGGTTGCCATTAGTGCAACTCACAACACGTTTGGTCACACATCTTTAACTCAATTGACCAAACAAGTGCAAAAGCATTTTCAGTTCGAGCATATAAAAGATAAAGTCAAAACCTTTAGTCAATGGTGCACAAAATGTGCCTTACATCAAGGTGGGGGCAGATTTATAAATAATAACCAACGATCAGTCCCAATACCACCTAGATTCTATCATACCCTGATATGTGACGAAGTGACCAGAACCTTCAAAGGAAAGGTAACAAAAATGCTAATAGCTATCGAAGCCCTTTCTGGCTTTATGATGGCTGTCGTTTATGAAGGGGCCATGACTTCCGTTAAATTTGTCCAAATAATGGCCCACGTTAAAACATGTTTATGTCCGCATAGCATGGACGCCACAAAAGTCACTGTCCGATGCGACCAAGCAACTTGGCACTCAAGTCCAGGACTAATCGAAACTCTTAAACTTTTTAACATTGAGATACTATTTTATAATTCAACGACATTTTCAAAAAATGTCATACCTGACTTAGACGCCCGAATTAAATCCTTTTCAATGTATTTAGTCCAAATAATCGAATCTACACCTTTTTCTCATGCGACATGTTGTCACCTTGCCGCAGCAAAATGTAATACTTCTATAGGGGCCTCAGGATTCACACCAGCAGAACTATTTGTAGGCAGAGGCTGGCAAAACGGACAACAAATCAAAATTGACGTAGACAGACTAATAAAGGGTATTAAAATACGCCGAGAGGCACGACGGCTGTATGAAGACCGCCGCAATGCGCAGAAAACACAGAAAAAAGAGCTTGATTTAGTCCCTTACTCAGATCCAAGACTAAACTCACCTTTGGTTAACACACCAGAGTTAACCTTATTAAAACCAAATGACTTGGTCACCCTTAAGCAAAATTTTGACAAAAATGAGCCACGATGCACATACAGAGTTGACAAAATTGACTTTCGAAAGAGGTTAATATTTGCCTTTCGAGAGTCAGAAATGGATATAAATATCCCAAAAGGTGTATGGATCAGTTTTAGTCTCATAGATCGAGTTTTTCCTGAAACTATAAATTCTTGCCTAACAAGATTTAATCACTTTGACGGCCACTATACCTGGTCAAATAATTGGGAAGCTTTCATAAACGAGGTTAGCTTAAATAAACCAGACTTTACCATTACCAGTAATATTCCAGATAATCACCAATTTCAATTAGGAATTTATTTTTGTCAAAAATCAGCAGAAAAAATACATATCTATCCTAAAATAGACTCAATTGAGTTCGAAACAGACTAAACATATTAAATTTCTTGATCAGAGCCGTAATGAGCGACCATTGAATCGTCTGAAGCGACACTGGATGCGTATGACCAGTAACCGGATGAGTAAGTTTCCA
The DNA here is from genome assembly GCA_004367895.1 of Oikopleura longicauda. Taxonomy (NCBI): domain Eukaryota; kingdom Metazoa; phylum Chordata; class Appendicularia; order Copelata; family Oikopleuridae; genus Oikopleura; species Oikopleura longicauda. Next base: position 6,225 of record SCLD01092371.1, on the reverse strand, counting down.
TTGAATCTGGCTCGTTCATTGGGTCCATTTTTTAAATGTCTGTTAGTATTTAGTCAAAGTCTTTTTATATTTTTTTAATCAGAGAATATTCTGATTAAGATATTTGTTATAATAATAAAACAATCTCGTCCCTATATAAATAGAATTCTAAATCGGCAGTAGAGAGCAAACAGATGTTTAGTCACATAGCGTGAAATTTGATTAGTCCAATTCCGAAATGGCCCACCGGGTCCCCAGGTGATTGATTGGAATCTCAAAGGACTCCAGTACTCTAGAAAGTACCTTCATATTGGTATCATTTTTCATCATTTGAACAACGGTAAAAGGTCATATTGGTATCATTTTTCATCAATTCCTAAACAGGCTAACATGCGAATATAACACAAAAAACCCTCGATAAATAGATTTATTCAAAAGTGACTAAAACTACCATTTCAAAGAATCAGTTAAATTATAAAGCTCATCGACATGATTTCTGGGCATATAATCACTGTCAGCGGCAAGATCTATCCAAGATTGAGCCACACGATCGTCATAAATCTGAGCAAATTGAGGGTACTGATTTTGTCGGAATTCCCGTAACTAAATAAGTATCTAGTTTAGTCCGAAAAATTTTAAAACACATTTTACCTGTTGAGGAAAAACAGAATTTCTCAAATGACTTTGATTGTCCAAGCGAGTATTTCGAACTCCTGCGTCAAAAGATTCTTCACGAATTCGACGCATGTCATTGTAAATTCGATAATAACTAGCTAGAAATATTAATTAACTTTTGAAAGTTTTTTTTTCTAAAAAGTCATACCGATAATGGTGACCAATGCTTTAGTAGTAAGTTGAGTCCAGTTGATTTCCAAAAGTGGTCTGCCTTCCATTCGAAAAGGGGCCACCCCATTTTGAGGAATTCTCTTCACATCGGTAACCTGGACAAAACTTCTTTTATTTCCATCCTTTGACGCAAAAGGATGGCTAAAGTGGCCCAACACATCATTTACCATCGGACGAAAACAACCTTCAACTTGAGCTGACCACAAACAGTTGACTAAATCCTATGAAAACATAGTTTACACAATTTAGTCAAAACATAAAAAGTAATAAGATTAGTCCCTACCTGAACAAACTGTCTCAAGTGCGTGGAGCCATTTCCAAATCGACCATGATCCTTTCCCAAGTATACCAAGGTAATCAAATCATTACCAAATCGATTTTTTAGTCCTAATATTCTTGTTTACAAAGTATATGTATATTAAATAAGGTACCTGACGCCTGGTCACGTTCAATACGGTCCCAGTCCAAATCTTGAGGATAAATATGTCCAAAAATTTTGGACATTTTTGGTTGAGAAACCTTCTTTTTGGGTAATTGATTCAGCAACTGTTGGACCAAAACGCCGGGCACCTCTTTAGACCACAAGAAGGTCAAGTCCATAATACGATCGTCACACTCGGTACACTTTTCATTTGCACACTGCAGCTGAAAAGGACCCCTTCTAATACAATTGTTAAACGGTTGGTTGGCCAGAATAATTGAATAAATAACAGTTATCGGCTCAGACGCAAACTGAGCGGTGATAAGTTTGCCCATCTTGTTATAATGACCAAACGTATACCACCGATCTTCAAATTGTTTAGAAAATTCATTTAGTCAAATTTTTAACTAAAACGTTTAGTCATAATTTATGAGTCATAAACTATAGTAAACTTGAAAACAAGTCCTAAATCGCCATCGGCCATCAACCATTCCGAACATGCCCACAGATATTCTAAAGGCAAAATTGGGACAAAAGCCAAATCATGTTCGCCATCAAACGGTCTTCTCCATGCGAAGGAGACAAAATGCATCCACCAGTCTCCAACTCGTTCACTCCAAAATCGAGCCCGAAGTCCGGGAACTCCGAACTCAACTTCCTCTATATAATATAAGTCATGTTTCATAACATAGTTAATATAATTAACACTTACCCAAATAGAATTTCTTTTCATTAGGCCGTTTTATTTGAACAACTTCAGTACCAGCCCATAACTGATTTGTCCGATCATAATCAGGAACAGTCCATTCAGGAACATCACCAGGTGGTACGATGCGATTGGCATTAGTCCGAAAACTAGGAAATATCCGTCTTCCTTCATTGAGCTGCCCGCGAGCACGATGAGCCTGATAGGCCTCGAAAACGGGCAAACTAAGCATAATTATAGTTCTCACAAAACCCAATATATAAAAAGTATAACGGAATAAAATATAATTATAATATAAAGTATAATGGAATAAAATATCAATGATTAGTCATACCTTGTAATCAATCGCATTTCTCGGGTCTCATTATGTCCCAAGTTCAAAACTGCATCAGTGACTCGAGTTTCCAAATGTCGTTGCTGACGTTCTTTTGGCGTACCCGAGTTTCTGGACATATTGGGCCAGTTGAAAAATGGCGGTTCAGCATAAACTGGTGGTAGAGATGGAAATCCACCAGGACTAATCGGTTGTGCAGGCGGGGCCCTTAGTACCGCGATCGGTTCCCGACGAGCTGGAACTGACTTAACCACTGGCTTAGGCGTAGGTTTCACCACAGGTTTAGTCACCGGTTTAGTCGATTTTGCCTCAATCAACTTATCCTTAAAACTAGATTTAGGGACTAATCGATTTCTAACGGGTTTAAAACGACTCTCATTTACAGTCACTCTTTTGTCAAAACTAAGATGAGTTTGTAAAAAAGTACCAAGATGTTTCAAATCGCTTTGTAATGAACCATCTGGTAGAATAACAATCCATTTAACAAAAGGACAAAAATTAAATAATCCTAGCAAGTAAATACCACATCGTGGAAAAACAATGTCAGTAAAACCAGTCAAACTGATGCTCATAAAATGATCCTCGTCCTCAATAAATCGTACAGTCCCACGTTGATCAATAAGACCATCAGTCCTATAAGATTTTTGAACGTCTAATCTGCGGTTATTGATCAAAATGCGTCGATTACAAAATTTGTTAAGTTTGACTTCACGATTAGTCAAATTAGGAATCCTCAAACTTAAATCAAAACCAATGAGTCTACTCACTTTTTCCGTTGGCGTCTCAACCAAAGCTTCCGACCCCTTTGAAGGTCCTGGTTTATTACCAGTTGAAAACTCATCCATCTTTGAAAATTGGTCTGATTTGCTTTCTGCCAAAGAAAGTTTTTTCTCGTTTGACACACGAGACGACCCAATATTAATTACTGGACCAATTTTTGAGCTATTAGAAACAGTTCCAATAGCCACACTCGGACCTTCGATCTCCAAGCGACCCTCTGATACAATTGCTACATGTCACACAAACGTGACATTTTAGACATTTGTCACATTGAAGACAAAAACAATGACCCGTACACTCAGAATGTGACGATTCAAAAGAGACTAAACTTGAAGACGAACTTGAAGGCGAGATAATCTTGTCAGAATCAGCCACTTTGGCATCAGAAACAATCGTTTGGTCCCCAAAATTAGACGTGATAATAAATTCGTCTTCGTCATCGTCACCCTCGTCTTCGGAAGGCATGGGTGTGTCAATAAATTTTTCAATTTGAGACAAATCCTTGGAAGTTTCATTAAGTAATTCTTCTTCATCAGGATCATCTTCGCATGAAGATCCCTCATAGCCCAACAATCGATTCTCTTTATCCAATTCGTCCTGAACCCGAAGCTCCTCTAGCTCAGTTTCGTCCTTTTTCTTTTGACCTTCTAAAGAATCAAGTTCCTTTTCTTCAATATCCATTTTTTGATAGTCATCAGAAGAACCATCCAAAGAGACTAAACTATCAGGTTCTTGACAGTGACCTTCGATCAGGATGTCTGAAGAATCTTGTTCATTCATCAAATCAGCCCAATTCTCAGTCTATTGTTTAGTTTGAAAAATTCTCAAAATGAGAAAAATTAATATCATAACTTGCTCACATAATCAAACTAAAAAGCCCTTTCGGACAAGTATTGACAAAATTATTATTAAGTTTTAGTTCGATATTACAAACTCAATCATTTTCAAACCGGTCCTTTAAATCAGCTTTACCTTCACCCCGAGACTCAATCGTTGCCCGTGGATTCATCCTTGACTTTATACAGTTTCGTCATTATAATTCGCAAAACTACGATTCCTAACTAAAACTAATTAAACCAATCCTGACGATCTCTCTGTAGTCTTACAGCGCGTCCAACCGGTTTATACATCTTGGGTGGTTTCATTTTTTCTGGATGTGGATCCATATAAACGCGACCTTTTCTTCTCAAGGTCATAGACTCAGGTTCCCTCATTCTACCCGGTAATTTTTGGGGGACTTTCAAACAAAAAGTCCCGTTAGGATTCTGTGCGGCCAAATAAGCCAAGGATGCCCTCTCAACCACTTTAACTTCCCTCTTCTGTTCCTTTGTCATGAAGTAAAAAGGATCAGCCGTCCAATTGGGTAATTTCACCTTCATCTAATGACATTCCTTAGTTTAGTCCAGCTCCAAGCTAAAATAAAATTTACCTTGTGGACTAAATTGGACTAAATCAAGCTTCTAACTTCGTAAAAATATCTCTATCTAAATCTTTTTGCCTTTTATCTATTATCCAAAACGGAAATATAAGAAAGACCAAGATTTCGTCAATATTCACGATATTCCGAATTTATCAGATATAAAAAATCCACCTAGAGTGCTTGATAAATTCGGATAGCTGAAATCGTAATTATAAAACGCAAAAGTAATATAACAATATAATCCCAGATAAGCCCCAAATTCTAAAACTTACCGTTGTACTCAATAATATAATCGATTGGTCAATTGTGTAGGCGAAAACACCAAATCCATAACCTCTATGGCTGACCAATGAGTCATAAAAATATTTCGTCAGAAAAATTAACCTGAATTGGTCAATTTCAATAATTCCAACTAAAAATAATTTTGTTTTGTCCTCATTCGTTAAATTGAATCAACAAAAACAAGAGACAAAACCGAGATTTACATTTTTTGAACCATGTCAGATAGTAATCGTAATCCCGGACTGGAGGATCCAGTGGGTCTAGAAAGGGCTCAGAATTTCGTAAATAAGTATAACTAAATAAAATATCATAACCTAAAATATAAGTATAACTAAATAAAATATCATAATAAGTAGAATTCCTTTTCCAATTCTAATCCCTAAAAGCTCGCACTATGTGTTCACCGCTGATGAAGCTTATGGTCAGATTTCCAAAGTAGCAAACGTTTATAACCGTCAAAAATTAATGGAAATCTGGTACTTGGCAAGTCCATTTATTGAAAAATATGATCATTGTCAAATTTCGTTGCTTTCGTCCCAACAATTTGCCATTGACTACCTCCCTATACTAAAGTTAATGGTAAAACAATGTGCTGGAAAAAAGTTCCTCATGTCAATGATTGGTAATCCGTATACAGGCGTCACAAGAAACGTAAAATGGATCATCTGGTTACCAACCCGAATTGGTTCAGGCTCTGCCATGACCCTATTACATGATTACATTACAGAGCTTGAAATACAAGCTATGGGCTTAAAAAGATTAGTCCCATGCCGAACAATCGCTACACAAACCGGTGTGGATGGTCAAGATTCAATTTTGCCTAAACCAAATTTGAATGAAACCAGTGGGGTTGGGACTAATACGACCCACGATGATTTCTCTGATAGCGACGGAGAAATCGAAATGCTCATCGTTGCTGCAGCCATGGCAAATAGTCGTTTAGACGAAACTACACCAGATAAACCACAGTTAAATTCGACCTTGCCAAGTTTAGTCACTCCTGAAAAAATTGATGATCAGCCTGATCCAAATCAGAATGTGGTGGTTAAGAAAATGAAAAAAGGGTCTAGAGTCTCAGTCCTTCGTGAAGAAGCCCGAAATCTCTCAGCAGATGGCGCATGGGAGAATGTTCGTGATAATCAACAAAATTTAGAAAACAATTTCGTCTCACTAGGTGATGATTTGTCCCCGTCCCATATTTCATATATGGATGACTTCCTTCAAGACTCTGTCTTCATTGAAGAGGAACAATCTTGGGAAGAAATCCCAGATCTTGAAGATGTTTAGTCCCAAGGCAGAATTCCTATCCTTCACAATTACGATAGCACTATAACTAGGTTATAAAAAAGGGGGGTCCACGCACGCATTTACAGCGTGATAATGGTTTAGTCCACTCACATATATATGGTTTAGTCTACTGGACTAATAATAGCGTAGGCGTCTTCGACGCAATTAGC
>SCLD01092360.1:0-12689 GCA_004367895.1 Oikopleura longicauda | reverse complement strand
TTAACTCGTTTTGACATGTATAATCTGTTGAACCATCAACTTATTAAAATTAACTTAAAATGTTGATTAAAATATAAATATATTAGATAATACCTTAAATGGTTTAATTTGGGTTTAAGAGCATTTAAATTCACCACTATTCGTGAATTGTGCGTATAAAATTCACATTGGCCCTTATTGACAAAGTTTTCGAGTGTGACCTATTCCTATGTTTTTTTTAAATTTTCTGATGAAACTTTTTTCACAAATTATTGAAGGTAAGTAACTGCAATAAATGGGATATTTTTATGCAATAAAACTATAAAGCTATTTGTTTCTTAGGGGTGTCGTAACGTGGGGTCCATGGTGGCCCTGTTCAAGCGAGCGTGGGCGTGAGCGCTCTTTTCTTACTATTTTTGTCGGATCATTTGGACAGAGTCAGAATGGGCCCTACTTTACTAGATTTCAGGAATTTTCTCGTTTGGGCCAAGAAAATTAAATAAAAATCCAAAATTTTCAAGGAAATTACTTTTTTCGAAAATTTTTATGGTGCTTTTTATCAGATCCATATTGAATTCGATTGAATGGTTTTTGAACCCATTCTGTTTTGAATTATCATTTTTGAGATTCTAGAAAATACCACTATTTCCGCTAATGTTATGTTTTACGTGTTAATTTCGTAATATTACGACGTTTGGTGGTTAACTCGAAACAACATAAATGAACCAAACGTTAAACCAGAAAGCGTCTAGTGGTTAACCCGCCCTTGATTCAAACTGGTTGATCTACTCGACCTTGGATTAAAAATTGCATCAAAATTTTGAATATAAAAATATTCATTTTCTTAGTTCATTATCAAAACCAAGATTACCCGATTAATAAAGTTTCATAAAAAAGAGATTTTTCGTTTAAAACAGCTTTAGAATCATCAGTTCTGATCACATTATACGATTCTTTCAAAAACCCCGTTTATTTTGGACTAGGGCCAGTGTAAATTACAAATACCCTGGTTCGCCGAAATTTAGGTATTACATTTTTTTGTCCAAGTACAATGTCGATTTTTTCACTTTTTTCAAAATTATGGAAAAGGGACAACTTGATTTAAGTAAACAACGAACCCTTGGGTCTTATTTTGTAAGCTAGAGTTTCTAGTACAACAACTGGGAGAAACAAATAAATGAATATATAAAGCGCTGAACAATGTCGATATAATTCAATATAAAATTCAATTTCGGGCCAGCCAGGGGTCGGCAAAGTGAAATCAGAATGCCATAAATAGATGTCATTCGGCCGCCCCTGAAACATGTTCTGGAACGTTCTCACGTTAAGTTCACGTGGCCATAAGGAGGTTTTACATTTGTTTTCATCTGGTATTAAAATCACAAATCAAATTTTTAAACCACAAATTCTGAAATTTATCTATTGTTGTACAGGTCACCGTCCATTTCACAAAATTGACCAAATAGACTTAGGCTTTTACGGGGTAAAAAAATACTCTTTTTTGTTCCAAAAATATTACCGTTTTAATTTCTCAAAAAATCTATTTCGGACCGAAATTTTCGGTCCCACAGTTTTTATTCGCCCACTAATCAGAAGATTGAGAATATTAATATTGTGTCTTATTAACCGTGGTAAATCTGGATATTTGTAACCACGGTTTACAGCATTTTGAAATGATTGTGTTAAGTTTACCGCGGTTAAGTACAAGAAGATATTACAGGCTTAGGGTTTGTTAAACAGACAAAACTAAAAATTCAGTTATCAATTATGGTTTCCAAGTCGCGTCATCTTCAGCCGAATTAATAACCCTGATTTTGGACATAAATCTACCGTATTCGATACGAAAAAATTGTGAAATTGATAAAGAAAATGTGTAATTTCAAGTCAAATACGTCAAAAACTCGGACTTAGACAAAAAGTGAAATTTTTGAGAAAAAATATCGAAAAAATCAAACAGTTCCTGTACATTTTGGCTCGGGGCAATTTGGTTTGGTTTGCCATGGTTTATAAAATTCCTTTAAATTACACCAAACTCCATTTTTGGTCATTTGTGTGACTGCTCCCTCTTTAGCGCCTTCGTCAACGCTGCCACCGGGACGATCTGGCCCGCCTCTAGCAGCGAGTTGAATCACGGGTACGGGTAGTTTTTCACAGTATGTTCCATTTCCAAGTGTTCCAGGGCCACAAGAACAGGAATAACTGCCAAGTATATTTTTACATTTTGACAAAATGTGACAGTCATGTGTTCCAGTTCGTCTTCACAAGACTTCCCATTACCAATGAATCCTGAAGGACACGCACATGAATAACTACCAATAGTATTTTGACAAATAGCGCCTTTAGTGGTTCAATATTGAAAATTATCTAGATTTTATAAATAAGGGGCGCCCTGAGAATAACCATGACGCTCAAAAGGGGCAAATAAGGGAAATCTGTCATCATTAAAGTCCGGACACAATTTATATGCCAATTCGAAAGCCCAAAAGAAACACTTTTCTGGTATAACAGTAATACCGTATTACATAGGAGGGCGACTTTAGGTTCTTGATTTTCATGAATAGGATACAAATCAGTTTACCTAAGCAAATCGACCATAAAAGTCATATTGGAAGGAATTAAAACGTGCGAAATTTTCGCTGATTTTCTTATAGCTAGAGCGTCCTTAAAAAGGATCAAAACTGTTGGATCTCAAATCCAGAGCTTTTGCCAGTTCTAGAAAATAGGCTTAATAATATTGGCCATAAAAAACTAAATATCAATTTAATGAGGGGGGTTTCATTTCAACCAGTTCCTTTCCAACATGAGTTACTACTAGTTGAACATTCGTTGATATCATCACATTTTTCAGTGTTTTCGTTGTAGCTGTAACCTTTTGAACATTTACAATAATACGAACCAAAAGTATTCATACATGTCATATGTTTGCCATAACAAGTCTTTTTAGAATTCAAATTTTGGTATTTTTTTGTCATTTTGATCATTCTTGGTTATTTTGGGATACAATTGGTCACAAAAGAACTGTCTCAAAAATTTTGATTAAGGTGACTTTTTTTTAACTGGAACTGACGAGTTAGACGAATTGGCTCGACGGATGTTTTTGATTTTTGTTTTATTGAATTGCCCATAAAAAGTTATGTGTAATAACATGGGCTGTTTTGAAAATTTGCTCTCTAGCGCCATTTGTGGCTGTTTTTTTGTGAAGCTTATGTTGTTCGAAACGGCGAAGCTTCGATATTTGACAATCAGAAGAACGTCGATTTCAAATCGGCCTTAGATAAGCAAATGGCCGAAAAAATGGCCACAGTTGGCGCTAGAGAGCCCAATAGCAATAAATGGCGATAAATTCTATTTAATTATCATAATACCATTATATTAAGCCTATTAAAAATAAAATTATCTTTTTGGGAATTCATAAATCCAGATTTAGAGAAAAGTGACTAAGACAGCCACAAATGGCGCTAGAGAGCAAATTTCTAAAAAAGCCCATGTTATTACACATAATTTTTTATTGGCAACTCAATAAAACAAAAATCAAAAAAATCCGTTGAGCCAATTCGTCTAACTCCAGTTAAAAAAAGTCACCTAAGTGATTTTCGATTTATTTTCAGCGGTATATTGGATCTTCGGGTCATTTCGAGCGAAACTGGGTTATGATTGTTTACAGAGGTACCTCATTCCAATCTATCGATTCAAAGTCATTTTAGAATATTTTTGGGGGATTTTGGTAATTTTTATCATAAAGATCCTTTACCTGTTAACTCGTTCAAATTTAACCTCGAAAATTTTTTTAAGTTATTTGAATGCTTGCGAAAAATATTTAAAAATAATTATAAACTAATTTAGATAATTAAATTTACGTATTAAATTACCTCATTAATGATATTACGTATTAATGAGGTAATTTCAACAATTGAATAATATCAACAATTTAATGATATTGCTCCATTTGAAATTTCAAGGGCCCAAACACCTCCTTGGACTCTAAAAGTCGAGCTCAAGTACCGATGACTCATCAGTCTGACTCATATAATTTTGATGTGAAGTAGTTTAATATGGAGCGGAAGTTGACCGGAAATCGACCACAAAAGGACGATTTGTTCAAGATTTAGATATTAATTTTGAAAACCGAAAAATAAAAATTGAAACAAATGGAACGTTTTAATAGAATCCACAATCGGATGATCTAGTATAATCCGAACCAGCTCGTGATTGGCCGATCAAATTCACGTGATCAGTTAATTACGTTACGTATTACGTTATGATTATTTATTTAATAATTTTTGGGAGGGTTTCAACCCACGTGACACGCCCTAGTTCAAAAATAGGTTCAAACCAGAATAATCACGATTAAGGGTAGTTTGGACATGTTGTCGTGGATATTATCAAATAAATATCCACTCTATCGTCGTTTAGCCTATAATTCATAGTTAAAAATGACGCATTTTGTTATATTATTCGAAAAATAATTTATTAGCTAAATATTTTACTGGTTTCATTAGTTATTTGGTAAATATTTTATTAGGTAAATAATTTATTAGGTAAATAAGTTATTTGGTAAATAATTTATTAGGAACTATCACTATTGTCAAGTTATTTTCACTGCTCTACAGAAAAATAAACATTTCCTAATCCGTCAATCTCGAAAAAAGGTGGACAAGACAAAAATTGTTTTTCAAAAAACATACACGTATCGAACAAAAACGATTAAAACGGAATCCGGAATCGGATTCCAGAGTTTGAAAGTTCTTTTGAATTTTTGTGTTGGTAAAATATGACTGCAAAGTGGGGTCGAGATGCACTGTATATATGAATGCAATTTGATTGAATTTGATGAGGTTGCCGAATCAAGGATACCTCAACTAGGTCCTCTGTCATTTCACAGCAAACGCGTGCTGTAGAACTTTTCCAGTTTGTTGTGAAACATTTTCACTTTGCTGTGAAACTTTTCAAATGTGCTGTGAAACATTTCCAGTTTTCTATCAAAATTTTCCAGTTGATTCGGAAAAAAGAATAGGGATTTCAAAGAAATCAAGATATTTTCAAAAAAATGCTGTTAAACTTTCTCAGTTTGCTGTGAAACTGTTCCAGTTTGCTGTGAAACATTTCCAGTTTGCTGTAAAACTTTTCCAGAAATGCCACTTGCTATGAAATGACAGGTCACCCTCAACTATAATGAAATTCCATTGAAAATCCCTCATTTTTTCTTAGTTGTCCATAAAAACGCTCTAGGAGCTTTGATTGTGTGTGTTTTTGACTAAGTGCTAAAGAAGGCCGTTTAGTCAGAAAACACCTAAACGGCCTCAAACGATGAAATTTCATTATAGTCTGGGTATCCTTAAAGGTGACCGTCAGAGCATTTTTTTGATTTTTGTTGCGCTCATATTTAGAAGCTCTAAAGCCTACGTATAGCTGCATTATCTACTGTATAAATTATACAGTATAATAGCTACAGTAGCTACTGCCGAAGTTAGAATGTCGTAGTTCAATTTTGTTAAAATTCGTGAATTTCTGAAATTGGATTTTTTATAACTGGTTAAAAAAGTTTCATAACTGCATTGAACTAATTTTAAATTATACACTTGAACAATAATTTTATAAGATTGGATACAAATATTTGACTTTAGAAAATCTGGAGGCTGAATTTTTCGCAGAAATTGTTTCAAAATTTCAAAATCGATTTCGCCTAGGATTAGGTAGAATAAGAATTATTTAATCAAATTTACTGAATTGAACTACTTTTATTGACGCCCAAATTCTTGTTGTTCTATTAGACACGCGATTTTGAAATAGGTCGTGAACTAGAGGTTTTCCAAAGCCATTAGTAGTAACATAAACAGTTCAAAATATTTTTTGATGGTACATATCTTGTATGTCATTTTAAAGGTCTTAGAAATCTAACATTTTACTATCAACATGTTATATACAAATTGTATATGACATTATGTTAACATATTTCAATGCCAAGTCTAATTGTTCCATTTCATCGCCAATAATTATGAAAAATTCGCAAAAAAAAAGATTTTTTTTCTCAAAATTTTGAATTATTCAAAAATAATTTAAATGATTTTAAAAAGTTTGTAATAATCAAAATATTTTATAATTTAATTTTTTAATGCCAAACTAGTCACTTTGAACCGATCAGTTTTTCTAGAAAACTGTCAAAATAACGTTCAATGAGTTTTAGGACAAAGTCTATGTCACATAGACTCAATGTCGACTGATCTGACTACAGAACAACTGTTCGTGTCCGAACCGAAGACCAAAACACCTACAACGAACATAGTCTACAAGGTGAGAACAAGATGGACTGATAGGATTTGTCAATGGGTACTTAGTGGGCAGCCAAAAATTGTTTAAAATCTGAATTTTTTCACTTCCCATGGACGATATTCTAGAAAACTTTCTCAATTAGTACTCGAAAAATTGTTCTTTAAATGCGTGTTCAGTCACTTCCAACAGTCGATTGGTGCCTCAGAACTCGATTTTTGAGGTCTTCAGATGTGGAAAACCCGACCGTTTCTTGCAAAAGTTAGAATTCATTCCTGTTTATCATCACATTCATTAATATCTTCGTGGCAATAATTACCTTTCATACCGTCTGGACATTTACATTGATATGAGCCTGGTGTATTTAAACAGATTGATCCATAACCACACTTGTCGATGGCAACTTCACATTCATCAATATCCACACACTTTTTATATTTATTCTTTTTGAATCCAGCTTTACATTCGCATATACCGCCACCAGCTGTTTCTCGGCAATACGCGTTTGCCCCACACATTGGTCGTTTTTGACCACGACGGGCAAAACAGGACCAATCTTAATTGAACTCTTAGAATCAGTTTTGACCAAATATAACGACTTTGGTTACAAAATCACGAATTTTACTAACCAGCTTTTGGTTTCCACTGGATAAAAATATGTGATGTGCAAGTTTGTTTAAATTCTTTTTTTCTTGCTAAAAGTCTATTATCGTTTGCACACGAATCGGACCAAAATTGCACTTTTCGATCAGTCATTGCTGCCCATGTATGGTTCTTTGATGCTTTCGGAGACCAATCTTCCAACACATCAAATCTTATATATTTCAAAAAAGGTCCAAAAATTACCAAAATGTCCAAAATGACCACAGTGATCAAAATGCCAAGATTTAAAAATTGAGAAAACACAAGAGGTGACCCAACGCCAGCTAGCGGCTTAAATTTTTGGCTCAGCTTAAAAATTTTCTCTAGCGCCGCCTAAACATAACAAGAGTCGACAGCGAAAATGGAACGGTCTTAGTTCAAAATAAAACTTTCGGTAAGGGACTTAAAATATTTATAAAAATATTCCAAATATTTGAAAGGCTCTAAAACGTTATTTACTATATCTACCTTTTCAACCATCTCAAGGATGAGGCAATAAAAAATGGTGTCAATCACAAATGTTGTCGTTACCAGAGATGCTCATACAAAATTTCGTACCCTTTGTAATCCATACTCAACGACCCCGTTCTTCGTACTCCGTTCTAGAAAAAATGGCCGTTTATCGTACTCTCAAGGCACGAAGGTCTTTGTACCCGGTACTCCTTGCACTCCGCAAGAAGGGTACGAAATTACGGTTCTAGAATAACCGTTCTCGTATGAGCTTCCTTGGGTGTTATCACGTTAAAATGAGCCGATCAAAAATGACATTGGAGCCAGAATGGGTTGAACTAGTTTTGTCATTTGTATAACGGACAACACTTGTATTTATATTTGAAATATAAAGGTAAGAGGAGGTGTTACATTAGGAAGTGAGAAACTCAATATTTGTCAGTTGAGGTTCAAAATTCCGTAATCTAAGATTTCAGATCATTCTTTATTACAGTAAGATTTTCCGTTTTTGTGAGATTAGAACCGCATGGGTAGAACACTGAAAAACACTTTTGGTTACAAAAAAAATTCGTGAAAATGTTTGACAATTTAGCAATTTTTTTGAAAATTCATCATTTTTATGGCATTTTTTTCATTTTGACAATTTTTTTGAAATGTTCCTGTAATTATTTACTTCATCAGTTAGAACCAATTTTTCGAGACAGAGAATATTTTTGTGTCGATACTTGAATGGTTTTCAAAGAAACTATTTATTTCATCTAATCAGAAGTCCATGTGCTTGCTGACCGATTGGAGACAAGGATTCACTGACAATAGAATCAATAATGAAGACCAACCTGTATTTCAATTTGATTTTCCATAATTCTTGGGTCGTAGAGAGATCCTTGTTATCGGTTCATAATCATGTTCTGGTGGTATATCATACGCCGAAAGTTTCGAAACATAAAAGTGTTAAAATCGAGCAAGCCTTGATTATCAAGGATAGATTATACTTTTTTGGACCGAAAATAGTTTTTTGACGAATAAAATGACCATCTGTAGAAAGCATTATCATTTTGATATCAAAACGGTAAGTTTTGGATTTGTATGTTATATAACCGATTCCTTTCAGATAATTTGACTTTATATTAGATCTTGAAGTGTACAAATATCCAGATTTGAGCATTTTGTATTTTGGTTCGTGCTGCCACCTAAAATACAGGGAATCTTTTTGTCCCTGTGCCTCTGGTAAAATCCCCGAACTTTGACTCCTAGAAGTACACAACTCTATATCGACCCGAATTCGACAAAAACACAATTTCAAAATGAAAAATTTCCAAAAAAAGTTTAACATATTAGGACTACTATAATGTGATTTTCTCGTCATTTTCTAAAAATTTTATGTTGACGAAACAATTTCGGTAAAAATTTTTTTTTTCAAATAGCCCAATTTTACTTGGAAGTTTCCTGTTTTTTTTCAAAGAGCCTTTTTTTCTTAAAGATATCCTGTGTTCGGGGAAATTCAGCGCTGCCAATTTTTCATCTTCAGCACGGAACCTGAAATCAAATTTTACAATTTGGAATTTATTTATAATTTTTAGGTCAGACGTTTCCTAAAGTTTTGCCATTTAACTTCAAGGTGGATTAGCCATTTCTTAACCAAATTATACTTTTAATAATACAGCATCGTTTATGCTAAAGCATAAATTATTTCACTTTTTGTTCCAATCTTCAAATTTTGTAGAGCTATTTATGGCCCCCACCCAAGTCAAGTGTACCAAACGGTTAAGTGTCACCAACTCTTCAAGTTATGTCCCCGACCCTCGTCATCAAACTTAACATTTTTCTCAAAGTTCCAAGTTTATGTCAAGACTAAGTTTTACATAGTTGCCGATTATACAAATAAATAGTTCTTAATTTTAGAAACTACAACAAACAAATTATTTTTAAATGATTTCTTTTACAAATGAACTGAATGTGTCGTATTGAATAAGTGTGGTTAAACGCTGTACACAACTGCTAAATTTCGGCGGACATCACCTTGAACAAAGAGAATAGGCAAGGTACGGCCTGTTGTTGTTCAAATTTAACCCCGGTTTGAAATCTACGTTTTCCCACGTTTCAAAATTAACCGCAAAATTGAGTACGAAATACTTTTTTTATTTGTACAGCTCTATGTCTTTCAGACACCTTCATGAATACTCACGAGTCATTGTTAATTCATTTATTGATAACGAAACATTCTAAACCATCTTCAACATCACTTTCTAGAGTTAATCACATGGCAGACAATCGTGTGATTCGATACGGAATTTTCGATAATCACGTGATATGTAAAAGTATAATTTCAAATCTGGAAAACATATGGCATAACGAACAGTGACTGTTAAATCCTCTCAATTCTCAACATGTGTAATTTCGAAGTGATTGATTTCAAGGTAACATACTTTAAATTACAAAACTCATCAAAAATCACTGAATATCATGTTTTCTGCCAAACCGAAAATGGGTCAAGATAACTTATAGAGTGATCTCTTGAGAAAAAGTACAAAGTTCAAATTTGGACAATCCGACTAAATATTATTATTTTGCATCAAAAATAAGCCCTACTCTTTACTTTTTGTGAGAATAAATTCTGAAACCAACCATTTAACTCAAATTAAAACATTTTATTATTTATATGTTACATGAACTTTAGAGTTATTTCTGATCGTTTTGATTATTTTTAAAGTTTTCGAAAATTAAAACTGGGCTATCAAAAATTTAATTTAACATTCGCCGTCTCGATCAAAATTTTTCATCTAAACATCACTCCAGTGTAAACACGATTGATAAAAATAGACGCAGCGGAAGATCTAAAAAAATCACGGACCTCCTGTAAAACTTAATAGTTTTGTGATTTTAATTTTTACGTTTTAGTTGGTGTATCCTTAATTTGAGAAACCCGATAAAATAACAAATGTGTAAAATCTAGATTTCCCAAACCAAAAATAAAAGGATTAAAATAAGATGGGATCTAAAACCATATTTATTGGCTGAAAATGGCTTATATTGGCTTATTTTGGTCAAAATTAGTGGATATTGGTATTTATTGCATTTCTATATGGTCGACAACCACGCGCGACGTAAGTTATTTACTTGGCGTAAATCAAAAGCATTTTCGTGGTCACAGAAGACGGGGGATGTACCATGGCGATTTTGTACCATGATTTTTCATATAACTCCCCTTACAATTTCTCCATAAACTACAAGCTGAAAATGCCAAGAGTTTTCATTATAAGCTGACGGTTGATCTAGTTTAGCCGTAATCTACCGCGGTTATAACCAAGGTTATACCCGTTTACCTGGTGATGATGGTTTAGCCCTCCCCCAAAAGTGTTAGCGGTGATTAAAGACAAGCTTTTCGAACCGTTTTCGAGCCATTTTCGAGCCGTTTATTCATTTTCGGGAGATTATTTTAAGATTTCATGCTCATTTGGTCCTCTATAGTATCATAATTACGAAATCACAAAAAATTATGAATTTTCAATTTCGCGGCATTTTACAGTAATTTTAAGATTTAGTGGAGATTTTGATATCAAATTTGGAGAATAAGATTTGGAGCCAAGCAATTTGATTCAAACTTTTTAGATGTTTATATGTGAGTTGAAATTGGATTTTGGTATGTTATTAAGGATAATGATGTCTGAATTTTATTTGTTCAAAGGGAAATTTTGTTGCCGTTAAGCTTCGATTCATCTCGTTAGAGCTTTCCTTAAAGAAAATGAAATTAGTAACGGTGGCCAAAAAATTGCATATTTTCATAAAATCACGACATTTTCATTTTAAGTAATTTTCAATCGAAATTTTCACTTTCAATAAAAGCTTTACATGACTCATTTTAAGAAAATTGGCACGTTTTCGTTATACTGACGAATTAAACCCGGGATTTGCTCTGCAATGCGCCAGAATAATGTTTTTATGATTTTTTTCCCAAATTTTTTATCCAGGTTTCACAAAAAGATATTTCTAGGAAGTCTGATTGAAGATGTTCTGAATTTCCGGTCTAAATTTCAAATCGAGATAGTTTGTTATTCCCTGATTGAATTTCTATACGTGTACGAACATTTTCGATGTTCAATTTTGGATCAGTTGGCGAACACTTGTCCAATCATAAGGGAGAGATAAGAATTCCTTATTCAGGAGGATCAGTTCCTCTTGAGTCATTTTTCCTCCCTGCTGAGAAAATCGATAATGCTCAGAAATACATCTACGTGAAAAGCTGAAATAATTAAAGGTTATGCAACTGTATCATATGTTCCATCAAAAAATATGCCATTTGACGTCATGTGATTGAATGAAAATGTGACAGGGTGGGGTCACCAATAGAACATCTAGGATACGTGGTGGTGTGAACCCTCCAAAGATATTATAAATCGATTATTCACTTTTCGATATCGATTCTGGATTTAACCTTCGCGCACTTAGAATGTCACACAGTGTCACAAGCGTTCTTAACCTCGTGATTTAAAATTTATTCTGGATTTAAAAACTTATATTCCAGTTCATTCAGATTCATTCCGAGTTCCGATTAAGCTTAAAGATAAAATTTCTTAAAAGCTTTTTAAGTCACATGATTATGTTAATGATGATCACATGGCTTCATATTCACAAACGTTACGCGAGAGTTACGCGAACATTAGAGTTAGCTACAAAGTTCTTATGACATTTGGGTATTTAAATCCAAAAAGAAATGATTCGAAGTTTTGAAAATTCGGAAAATTTGGATAATCGACGAATTTGTTTTTCGCGGATGTCGTTTTATTATATTTTAGACTAAGACTTCAAATGTAATCATGTATAGGTTAGTTAATACATGTTAAACGTGACTCGTCAATTCCAGAACTTCCCAAAATTCCTGAATTTTCCAAAATAAATCGTCGCATCCCAAAAATAATCGTCGACAATAAGGAAATATGATAATTTCTCGAAAATTAGAATTTTTAAAAGTCTGAAATCAGTTGACAATCAAAAAACGCATGATCAATGAATAGGCGATAAATGAGAAAATCAATCCCCTTTTACTTGAAGGGGCTAGAACTTCTAGAACAAGCCGCGAAATCAGATTTCAATGATTGAAATTGTTTTTATGGTTTTGAAGTGATCATCATTCATTTGAGTTTGATAAACTTCGAACATTTTTGTGCATATAATATATTTTTGACCTGGCCGTATTATTTTTCTCAAAAATTTTACCCCAAAAGTTTTTACATGAAATAACTGAGAATATCGAATTTTAGTTTGAATTTCTATTTTCTGGCTGTTAGAAGGATGAAAATTTAAGCGTTTGAAGATTAAACCTGTATGAAAATTGAATCGTTGATGATATAAAC
>SCLD01092349.1:0-12690 GCA_004367895.1 Oikopleura longicauda | reverse complement strand
TTCCCTATTTAGGCATCTCCCCATTGTTTCAATTTACGTATTTTTGTAGTTTATACACATCTTCATGTCTTTCTCAAAATTGAACCCAATTCACACTTATTTTCCCACTTCGTCCACCGTTTACACTCTTTTTCACTGTCCATCAAGTCCATTTTAGAATAAATTAGTCGTCGGGTATGACCCGGTATGTTTTTTTTTATTGTGTATACGCAAAGATAAGTGTATCAGTCAGACAAAGTTTAGTTTCACCGGGACAATGTCCTCCCGCTTCAACGGGTGGCGACACGTGGGGCACTGTGCCTTGTGTTTCTTCGTCTTCACCAACTCGAGCAGACATGCCATGCAATAAATGACGTGCTGACACTTGCCTTTCGCTGGGACGCGGGTCTCATTGTCAAAAGGATTGCAGCAGATTTGGCACTCCTTCATGTTGCTGATAGTTTCCTCCAGCTCGTTCACTTGACCTTGCAAAACCTGGAGCATCGACTTGCCATCACCACCGGCTTTGTTGGCACCGTATACTTGATCCACGAGCTGTGCGATTTTGTGTTACAAATCATCAACATAGAAAACTGACCTTATTAAATCCACTTATCAATTCCTTCGCCATCTCCGCCTGGCTGCGATCGGCAACAGAATTGGCGATTTGCGTGCGCAAATGCTCGCGATCTTCGGTGGCCTCGTCGAGCTGCTTTTTCATCTTGTCAAAGCGCTCGTTCAGCTCTTTCAAATTCTGCTCGAGCTGAGTGTTCACTTTTGACAATGAGTTGATTTTGTCATCCTTGCCTTTGTTCGCCTTGGCTTGCTTCGCCGCCTCGTTCTCAATCGCCGTCTGCTTGCGGCTCTTCTCAGCCTTAAATTCATCGACGATCTTCGTCAATCGGTTTATCTCGATCTTTTGATTTTCTATTTTTGTCTTTGAGTCTTCCATTTGCTTTTCAGCCTTGGTTTTGGCCTTGTCAAGACGCTCGATTTGCTCCGTCGACGTCATTTTCAACTTCTTGCGCTCCTCCTTGAGCTGTTCTTTAGGCGGGATTCAATTTTGAAACTTTTCGAAGTCTTCAGAATTAAATTGAATACCGAGCTTGGAGCAGTTTGTTCTCATGCTTCAACTGGTCGTTTACACCCTCGCTCTTCGCTTTCTCCAACAGTTGATCTTTTTCAGTAACCAGAAGAGTGATCTGTTGTTCGAGTTCACTACGAGTAACAACTTATAGATAAGGCTTGAAACTTTAAGTTACTGACATTTTCTCCCGCTGCAAGCTGCCAATGAGCACCTCCTTTTCGGCTAACGACTTCTCGAGCCCGCCAAACTTCTGCTTGATTTCAGTCACCGCCCCCTTTTCCTTCTCCAACTGCTCCAGACGTTGAATAATGCTCGTGTGGCTCGAGTTGTACATCGCCAACTTGTCATTTAGCCTAAACAATTGATTACGCAACGACCCTCGTAAACGTTTATGTTTTAAGAAAAGGTTAAAAGCCTTAGTCGCGAAGGTCTAATCAATGCTGATCAGTACTTACCGTCGCTCCAGTTCAGCGTCGATGCAATTTTCGTACATTTCCAATTTTTGGCGAAACTCTTCATTCTCCCTTTTCAAAGCCTCCATGTCGTCTTTTTTCTCTGTTTCCCGTTTAGTGTTCGTGTGGGCTAAAAGAAGTCGAATTATTGAAAACAATAATCACGTTAGATCACGAGAAAATAATATTTGTGATTCAGATGTAGGGAAAGTCTAGAATGACTCACACTTTACGTTTGCACTTCACTCGGGCAATATTTGTAGACTGATTTATTTCGGGCAAACTCATGTTGCTTCGATTAAACACCCCACTTCAAGGAATCAACAAGAAAGTGATGGTGGCCCACACGTTTTCAAAGATCTTGTAGTAAAAATGGAACAAATTCGTCAGTTGTCTGAATGCTGTTTGGTTGTGGAATGTTGTGTAGTACTCTTAGTACCGTACTCGATTACCATGATTACTTCAAATATTTTTTCATCGGACAGGAGTTAGCGGACACTTAGGTGAGGAGAATGGTACAACCCTCCCACACATCATGTGATGCAGCAATAGGCAGCGATCACTTTCTTGGCCACCACCGACCAGTTGAGTTAACATAAAAAGTAAGGTAAGTCGTTTGTCTCTATAATCAGGTGATTTACGGTTTTTCCAGTCTCATAAACTTTAACGTAAACGGTCATGGTTGCATTGCCGCCAGAGGAAGATAACTCATTCGCTGTGAATTTCTCAATTATGCGAAAGTTCACGAAGGATCTTCTCGAGAATAAGTTTGACGAGGTTAGACAAGTGAAATTGTTTCTGAAATTAACACTATTCAGTTCAACTTGAAAGATTTGGCAGAGGGTTATGCGCAACTTATGCGCACCACAATGAAGGAAATTTGGCCCTTCAATTTGGAGTCCTCTGGCGATTGGCGTACGCTACCTTTTTTAGCTGAATGGATTGTCGGCTTTGTCCTGACCTCGGTTCACGATGAAACCGCCATCCATGACGTAGAGCACATTTCTGATTATGACCAGGTTTGTGTTTGGAATGATTATTTGTTCTAAGTTCTTTATATTAGATGCTCGAAGCGCTCAACGCCAAACTCAATCGTACGGCCCCGTTTGATTACAACAAGTGGGTCCGTGAGGCCACAGTTTTTGTGGTGGACGGAATGAAAGCCGCTGGCCTTTTGGACGATGCGGAATTGGACTAACGCAGTTCTCACAGTGTTCAGTCAGTTGAACAATAAATGAACGAAAAAATAATGCAAATCATGAGCAATGCAGTTTCAGATAGTGAAGGTAAAAACCGGTGGTAAAGTCAGGATTTATTTTTGTCAGTGCTTTCGAGTGTCAGAGGAATGGCTTTGTCAGCATCGGTGGTTGATCGTCCCGGAGAATAGGCGGAAGTGGGCTTTCTTGAGCTGATTTCAAGACCCAGGTCCTTTACAAACAACGACGTTGAGATGACTGCAACAATTAGGCAGACGAAAAACACTGCCATGAGTGCAACTAGGGGCCAGATGAGATTGTTTTGAAGTCGTTCGGCTTTGCTAAGGAATTGAATGTGCTCAAATTAAAACATGGTTTGACACTGAGAGCATGTAAATAAATATAAGTTCCGATCCTATTATATCACCGCAGCCATTTAAAATGCAAATATCCTCGCCAAATTTGTCCTTTTCGGGACACATTTCATCAACGTACTTGATTGTTTCATTGACCATTGCACACTCATCGGCATAAAAAGAAGGTGTGTAGGACTGACCTTCAAAGGAGCTACACAAACATCGTTCGTCTCCATTTTTAAACAAAAACATAAGTGAATTGTCAGTACATTCTGGCTCTTCCTCTTTCTGCTTGAATGGCCAGACGACTTTCTCGTTTGATAGAATCGGTGTTTGCTCCATGTATGAATAGTCTGAATAGTCCGGAGTTTCACCTCGAAAGTCCGCGTCATCGGGAAAATAATCCTCGTAAAGTGCATACTCGCCAAACAAAGAGTCTTCGTTTTCAAGATTGTTCCGCATTTCTGTTTTGAGCGCTTGTGTTTTGACAAGGGTGTACATTATTTCTGAAATGTATCCAGCAGTACAGTAGTCAAGTGCATTTGAGTAGCCACAGCATGAAAGCTCCGTTTCGAGTTGCTTTACAGCTTCGCCATCAATAATAGACAAAGTTTGCCAAAGGCGTCGGGATTCCTCCTTGAATTTAACTTTCCATTCTTTCTTGTAAAAAAACATATAACTGACAAATGCGATCCAGAAAACAAGCCAGATCAGCTGATTGACGAGGTAAGCCACGCTCAAACCCCAGCTGTGTCTTCCAGACGGCTTGTAAACACCGCAGAAACCGACAACTCCCATGATGAACACGACTGAGCCAATTAAAAACATCCACTTTAGCCAGAGAAGATAATCGTCCAGGTCAAGTCCATATGGATCCGTGTAGTCGCCATCGTCGGGATAAATCAACTTCTCTATTGCTTGTACAGTTTCTGATTTGTATATTATTCCATCAAGAATAATGACGACCAATCCCATCAAGCACGTGAGCAAACAGCTCAGTTTGATAATGACCGATGATGCTCTCATTTGAGTGTTCTGTAGAGTGAGTAGTAATTACGCGTTTATATGTGTTTCACGTACCTGAGCAAGGGATAAACGTGGATAATCCCAACTGTAACGTACGAGTGTTTGATCAGTTAATCATTGTGGTGAAATGGGGTGACTCTGGCATGTTCAAACATATGGGATAATACCTGGCGCATTTTCTGTCATGAAATTACGCATGGTTACGCAGTACTCCAAATATGTGACTTCCGTGTTGACATTGTCAATTGTGAAACGCAAGTTCAACAGAAAGTAAAAAATGTATCGAACATTGAGCGTACCATGGGGAACGATTCGAATGCGGAATTGGGGTGCATCTTACCATGAAGCAGAGACACGACTTTTATGTGTCAATGGCATGTTTAGTGGCATCAATCAGTGGTCGCCAATTGCAAACGAATTGCTCAAGGAAAAAAATATGGCAGTGATTGGCTATGACATGCCAGGTAGCGGAAAGTCAACAATTCCAGATTTGTATATGGCCACACCGAATCTGTTCGGTTTCAGTATCTACTGTGTGATGAAAGAACTCGACTGGCACAACGCCCATATTTGTGGCCACAGTAACGGCGGGCAGCTGGCGTCTATATTTTCTTTACTATTTCCCGAAATGGTCCAATCACTGACCAACATTGACGGGTGTTTTCATTTTCGAGTGGAGCCTTCATCAGCAGCGGCAATTACGCGTGTAGAAATTGAATCAAGTTTGAAACGATATAAGCAACAGAAGCCGAACACGACCATCGTTCGACCATACAGTCGTTTTGTTGATGATTTTAAGGTGAGGTTAATTGTAATATGATTTTGTTCAAATACGATTTCAAGCAACGAGGCAATGCTCAACAACATCCAGACGTTGACTGGGATGCTGTAGCCAATGTATGGCTGACTGATTTGATTGAAGAACGACCCGATGGCATGTTCGAGCAGACCTTCTCGCATGTCATGAAGAACTCGACGACTGGAACATGGATGATGGGTGAAAATGATTTCCGCCGTTTAGCGCGGAGAGTTGACTTTCCAGTGAATTATTTGAGGGGACGTGATTGGGAGAATATATTCAAACTGATTCCACCTCCTTTTGACACTGACATCAACTACAATAACGGTTAGACATTTACTCACTACCATCATAACTAACATCAAGTGTTAAGATTCATACAAAATGGTCAAAAAGTACGCGTTGCGAAACAATATGCCCTTTACTGACACGCGAATGGACGGATCACACTTTTTGCACCTGACTCACCAGCACGACATAGCCAAAATTTTGCTGGACACAATCAAACAAACTGAGTAGACTGTTACCACGGATTTTCGCTTTAGTTAGTTTAAATCAGCAAAAGCATCTTATAATTGTGTAAACTTGAATAAAGATTGAAAAATCCAAAGAGGCGGTCTATTATTGTCTGGTCAAGCAACGCATTTATTTTGACACGATTCGCATACAAACTGGCGACAAAAAATTCAGTAGAAATTAATAGTATCCACATCGGCACAATTGATGCCGAGACCATTAGCGAAACATATAGTCAAGTTTTAATCACTGTACGTTTTATTAGAACAAGCATTCAATAGGAAATGTCAATTATTTGCAGTTACAGTAGGATTACGACCGTTGTCGATTCCTGTTTCTGTTACGATACTTTCGATAGTTGCCCAAGTACCTAAAAGTCAACCTTGGCCGAGACAATGTGCCGTGTAACGGAGGAGCAACGGTCCGGGGAATGTCAGTGATCCCATGAATAACGTGGCTGTGCTCATGGAGCAGTCGATTTAAGCCGGCAAACTGGAGTAGTGCACTGGCCCATGATGTGGCTGACATAAAACAAAAAATAGTTGCAAAACAAATGTGTTTCATTCTCTTTTTTTCACTGAGAATTTAACTCCACTTTTAGTGTTATTTATACCGTGAGCACTTTACCCATACACGTTGTATGTCACTTGATTAAAACATTGACATGAGTGACATGTTTTTCTTAACCGTATAAGACAAGTCAACGAACGAAAAAAAACCTTCTACAGATAATTTGGTCCCAGTCCAAGCCCTTGACAAATCAAAAGTGCTCAAACGTACGACCTTGATGTCACTTCGTAGATTATCAAGTAGTCAAGTATTAATCACCTGTACATTTTCATGTTCAAGCCCCTTATATGAAGCACAATCATTGAAAGTAAAATAAGAACACAAAGAAAATGAGTGAAAACTATTCGAATAATACAATGGCGGAAAATGTCAAGTCAGAGGAGGAAGAGGAGTTACCTGAAGTAACGAGTGAAATGCTGGAGGGGCTAAAAACGCTCGATGGCTCGACAAAAGTCCTTGAAGAATTGTACATTATGCGTAATATTAACGAGCGTCAGGCGACTGGGTAAGTTTGATTGATTTTATCCTAGGCCTAAATAAATCCACTCTCTTTTTCTCCAGCTCAGACAACAGGAGCGAAGCGTTACTGACGCTTGACTTTTGGATTGACAAGGTAGAAAATGATCTTGAAGTCCGCCTGTCGAAACCAACCTTTCGAAAATTGAAGAACAAGCTGAACAAGATATGGCGAACGAAAAAGTGCAGTTTTAATTGATTGCTATTTTAAACAGCCTATTTTAGTCATTCTCGTAAGTTTGTACAACGTCAACTGTCACCATGTAATAAATATATATATGTATGTTTTTCTGCCTGATACAACAATAGGGAAAACAGTGGTTTACGTTTTACATCATTAAGTCGTAAAGGTCGACTGTGTCACGACGCACGCACTCGGTGAGTAAGAGCGGCACAGTAACGTCAGCCAGTACTTACGAGTGAAATAAAATGAAAGAAGAGACCGAAGATGAGTTGAAGCAGGTGCTGAGCCGAATGCAATATAATGGGGGCACGCAAACAAAATTCTCGGAGGCGAAACGTGATGATGAAGTCAGGAAACGAGTGGTCGACAAGCCAAAGGAGCGCCGCCAGGGGAAAACTAGTGTCACTTATAGGTAAGAACTAACAACATGACTCGCGATAAAACTTTGAAGTAAACGCGGAATGGTCAAACGTACCGGTCACTTGGCCGATCACTTCATCCATGCACGACCACCATCAACGGACAGCGAGCTGATGGAAGAGGAGAAACAATTCGCCATTAGTACGCCAATGAACCAGACCCTAGTCACCAACTTCGAACGGCTCGAGAGTACCATTGTTGCTGAGCCAGAGTTGCAGTCGTCAATGAGCCCAATTGAAGCTGACTTCGCACCGGCAGCGACTGAAACGGTGGTCCATTTGTCATCGCCGTCATCAGACAGTGACTCAACTGACAATAAAACCGTTGTCATGCTTCAACCGACAGCTGACAATGAATTCGCCATTCGAAGCAAGCCTCAAGAGACGCCTCTAAAGAAAACAAAGCCGACTAATGATATCAAACCAGCCGCAGCTGCTGAAGCGAAATCTGACAAGCAGCTGACAAGGAAACAAGCACCACCAAAAGAACCAAAACCAGTCGTGAAGGCTGCTATGGAGCAAACAGGAAATAAATCATCTGATGTGAAAAGTAAAAAACCGACTGCGACCAAAAAATCGAGTGCGCCAGCAAAGGCAACGCCAAAACTAAATCAAACTTCACGAAAGCCGCCTATCAAAACAACGCCTCAAAAACCTAAGCCTACAAAACAGCCACCAGCACCACCATTATCAAGTGCTAAAAAGCCGTCGACCGTGGCATCCTTTCTGGGTAGTTTCTTTGGTCGAGGTGGCGCTAAGCCCGAACCGCCAAAGCCACAGCCTAAGAAGCCCAGCTTGATGGAACTGGCTCGGAAGCCGACTGTCGTTGATCAAAAGTACAAGGTTAGTATAAATCATATTCCTCTTATTCAAGTCACGCGAATTGGACGATATTGAACAGGACCGTGATGCTCTACTCGCCGTATTTGACTTTTACGGCGGCGGCAACTCGATTGAGTCAGATCAACTTCGGTGAGTTCAATTTGGAGCTTTGTTATCTTGAATCAATCGTTTTAAGCCATTTGTTTGACGCGTTGGGCGATGACTTTACCGATGCCGAGTTTGACGAGTTGACGCGCGAAATGGGCAATGGCCGAGGATCATTTGAGTTTAATAAAATGTACGATTTTGTCAAAAACTAATAAATGTATTTTTTAACTTGCCATTAGCTAACGCAATCTTGATTATAATACTTGTTTTTATTAAATAAATATTAGAGGTATAAGTATAAGCCGGTTTGGTACATCACAGAGTCGTGTGTGTGTCAGTGTTCATCATCACGTAAAGATAAAGTTTTTCATTCCCCTGTAGTTGCTCTTGTTCACATGCGTATTGACATTTTTAGTCAGTATCGACGTCGTCGGCGTACTCTTCGGGCCCGGTATTGCGCGGAACAACTTTCCTGACGAGTTCGTCGCCACTTTCTTCGCCGTTTTTACCGTGTAACTGTCATAACTGTGGAGTGGGTAACTGTCGAAGCAGCCGGCTTTGCACCCTCCAATGTGTTTCGCCGGGGACGAGTGTTTGAAAGGTTTCACCGGGGCGCGTTTCGCTTCTTTTTCCTTCTCTGGTGGTAGCGGGCCCTTGTTGGTAAATGGTTTACTGTCGAAGTAGTTTTGTGGGTGATTGTTCAATTTGAATGGGCCGCCTTTTTTTTTTTTATTATTATTTTTTGTTTTTTTCATAAACACCAACCTTTGACCAAGGCACGATGCTGCTCCTGATTCTTTCGCCTAATTTCCCGTGCTTTATCATATGGCTCAACTGCATGCTCCTGATATGGGCCCAGTGAGACGCCAACGTATCCATAGCCGGTTCCCTATTTGAGTTTTTGAGTTTAAGAAACTATTTTTAATTTTAAAAAAATCAGATCAACCTTTTTACTCGGATTAGTTATGACATTTGGCTTTTCTTTCTTGATTTCTTGTGGCTTTGTCTGATTTGAAAAATGATTGATCGCCCCCGTAAACGTGCCATAGTGATTACCCAAACCGGTCGGCATTTTCGCGCCGTCCGATGGCACCCATACGCCGCGCCCGCGGATTTTCTTTGCCTTTTTGAGCCGTTGCTGCCGCCGTAGCTGTTTTAGGGGGTTTAGTTTTGGTCGATTTTAAAAATGTTTAAATATTTCAAAATCTAACCCTCTAGCCTGAACTGGGTCGGAGAAGGCTTCCTTCTCCATGATTCGCTTATAGACAGGCTCAAAGTAGCCGGCCTGTTGCGCCGAGCGTGTCTTGTCACCCGATGTCATCATCTGTTTGCCCTTGTACGTTGACAAGCGACATGGTCGACTGTTTGGATCAACGCGCGGGTACTTGTCGCCAATCGTCGAGTAGCCCGCCTCGGAGAAGTAGCCGAGGCGCTCCATATCCGTCTTGGCACTGTCATCGTTCGATGATTTGTACTTTGGCGCCATTCTTGGTAAAACTGATCCGGCGTTCCAATAACAAGCCACTTGGCCAAGCAGCTGGCATGTTCTAGAAGGTTTTTGTTCCTTTTGTTGAAGGGGCTGGTCCGCGTTTCGACCAAAATCCACGTTCTGACTATTAGTCGAAACAAAGAAATTGGTCGAAGTCGGATTGGTCGAAACGCGGATTGGGTCGAAATGCGAACCGGTCGTTGAAGGGATCCAATCAAGATTTTTTGTCCAATCTCGTCTCAAAAATCGTGATAAGAAAAAATCGTGATTGGAAATAAAACTGTAAAATTTGTACGTAGAATATACGTATAAAACACGATATAAATCTATCGAACCTAGTTGTTTGACACATTGGAGTTATTTTTGGTCAGGGCCAGAAAATCATTTTTGAGTTAGAGACTCGATTTTGACTTATCGAAATAAATATGGACGTAACTGTTTGATAGAGGCATTTCATATGGCGGCAGGATACAACAATACAAGTCAGAAGATACCCGATCCGACCAACCAAATGATGATTGAAATTGAAGATACAATTATATATCTGATCACACTTGGCGATCAACACGGCGTCGACATGGTCAAGGTATTGAATGCCGTGATGAAAGATGGAATGACTCTTTTTCACCGTTCAACAATCTATTCCGAACGGGTGACGCGATTCTTGATGACGAAGAAAGTGAAAGTCCATTCGATTGATCGTTTGTTTCAAACGGTTTCATTTCGCGTAAGTAAAAGCAAGATTGTTTCGATTCATTAATTAATTCACAGTTCCCATCACTACGACAAGAGCTGATTGATGCCGGTGTTAACCCACATGTTATTGCCCATTACGACAGTACCGAATACGTCACGCACTCCCTGGCATCACTATCGAACATCCCGACTGTCAAATCAATCGCATTCGCCGTCAAATCATTCCCGTGTACGTGTGCCTTTGTATGCGCCGGTGATTTGTCAGAAGAGTTCTATTATTTAAATGACGTTTATCCCGGTCAATTCGATCGTCTCGTTGGTCAGGGTGGCGAGGGCGTTGTCGTCAGTGGTTTCTGGCATGGCGAGG
This sequence comes from Oikopleura longicauda, assembly GCA_004367895.1. NCBI lineage: Eukaryota > Metazoa > Chordata > Appendicularia > Copelata > Oikopleuridae > Oikopleura > Oikopleura longicauda. The sequence continues at coordinate 2,108 of SCLD01092349.1, read as the reverse complement.
AAGCGGCGTTCAAGTTCATTCCAGTTAGGAAGCAACAGTTTCCAGGAAATGTAGAAGATGGACTGGCCGATTTGGAGACGCGATTGAACGAGATGGTGACAATGCAATCGACGTCTGGCTCATGCATTTTAAAACCACTCGGACATTTTCGGTGAGCATCAGTTCAGAAGGTCATTAATTTTATTTTCCAAATCAGTCAACAACTGGCGTACAATGATGATCCAGCTCTGGCAACCAAGCTCGGAATGAAAAAAGGCGACATCAAAAAGTTCGAGGTGTTTGTCACACCTTTATTCGAAGGCAATGTCAGTGAGAAGGACAATGATCAATTCAAGACGAAAGTTGAGTTGGACCACATCAAGTCAGTGATCACTCAATTATTGGATGGATTAGAGCAATTGGAACAGGCTGGAAAGTGTCACAATGACATCAAGCCATCGAACATTTTATGGCGCGTCGACATATTCTCGCCGCGAATTACTCCAACTATGGACGAATACGATGTCGAAGTTAACATTGGCGACTTTGGACAATGCGGGAAGCTGGGAGGCACCCCCGGCTGGACAGCACCCCTATTTGGTGATACTGAGCGGAAACCTGGCAAGTCGGACATGTACTCAATGGGGCTGGTCTTTTTGTACTTGCTGTGCGAGACTGAGCTATTTTACATAATAAGAGATAACTTTGTCGTGGATACAACAGTGGCATGGATGGCAAGCTTTCGCAATATGGTTGAAATCAAATTTGTCACGAGAATGATGAGTTTAGGAAATCAACAAACAGTTGCTGAATGCAAGCGAGAATGGAGCAGAATAATGCCATCAGTTCAACTGATAACAAAGCAGCGACTGTCTTCGATTCAAGTACCTCAAATAATGTTGAAGTTGCAACATGATCACCAACCAACTGATGCTACAACTAAAGTTATCAGTGTTCTGGAAGAGTAAAGTTTATTTGAAAAACATTTAATCTATAAGAAAACTAAAGTATTCATGGAAAACCGGCAATTTCAATTACAAGTGGAGCAACGCTGACATCGACACGAACTCATCAACAGAACAATACCGAGCTATGTTGGTTGTATTCGATCTGTTCATCACTTGAAAAGTCGATGATGAACAAAATAGGAATGGATTGAAAATAATTTTAGTGTCTGATTAGTAATCAGTGATAAACTAGTTAACTTTTTAATCACTTTCAAAGAATCACTTCAACCTGGGGATATGAAGAACAAGGCATTCAAGTTCGTTCAACGCGGAAATCTGCATCAACTGTTGAGAAAGGAAATCTTATTTGGCTTAATCCCGAAGACGGTGTCTGCTAGCTTAGACCAACAACACGAACTTGGCCACTTGATGAGTGTGTTGGGGAATTGCGGCTTTTTGACTGACGTCAAAGGATTGTGGCGACTTCAAACAATCAAGAAATTCTCGAAAATAATGAATGTACCAAATGGATTGCCTTTCGCTGTCAAGCAGGAGAACATTGACGTTTTTTGTCGCAACAGTAACGACATTGAAATTTGACAACAATCACAATAAATTACTTTAGATGGACGACAACGACCAATTGTTGTACTGGAAGGTATCGAACAAACGCAGCAAAAAACAAACTCGTGCTACCATGCCGTTGTAATCAGCGACATCATCAACTATCAATCAAACGAACCATCAACGTTAAAAGATCCGTCATTTCAACAGGCGACAGTGGAATTCCATCAAACATTTAGAAATGAGATTCTCTTTGCAATTGCCCCGCGAACACTCAAATCTGGCGTTGATTAATACGAAGGCGTCTTTGGCGTGACTCACTTGTGTGTGGCGGATTTCTGCGTAATGAAGGATTCAAACTTCTTGGCACAATGATCGAAAAGCCCAAAGTGTGTGACAAGGAATAACGATTCAGGATGATCTCCTGTTCAATTGATGATTTCGTTCAATCATCAAGTTATTAAAAATGATCAAACAGAATTTATACTACTCAGGTTCTCGTCAATGTCCAGTTTTGCTTGTCGGTCAAGCACTAGACTATCATGTGGTGACATTGAAGGAATACATGAAGGATACGGCGAGTGGAAACATGATGCTGAACTTTCGTGATAGAAATGC
>SCLD01092337.1:0-12694 GCA_004367895.1 Oikopleura longicauda | reverse complement strand
GTTTTTCTTAAGGGGTTGTTCAAGGGGTGATCGTTACACCTCCAATCTTCCGTGTGACATTCAGGCTCAAATCGCCGCTATACTGGTTGTAATGCGACAATGTCAGATGGAGATCCGATCTCAGCAGTGGCTTTTTGGCTATAATGGCGTTGATGTCAAGTTTGGTGACAAAAAGTTCGCAAATTTGCCCTCATTTAAAACGTAAGCTCCTATGTTGACTTTTACATTTTTGATAAAATGATTTTATTTTAGTCGTGGCAAGAAATTCCTTACGAATGCGGATTCGGTGTCCTTTATGCGTGAAATGAAGTCCGAAAAGTATTTCACCGGACAGGGTCGATTTGATTATGCCAGTTTTGGTGGAGATGTTCTATATTGGAGTGGCATTATCAGTAGTAATCTCGGCATGGTACATCGGTGAGTAATTTTTTTGATTGACATTTTTATGATTTGACATTTACCTTAGTGTGCCTTATTTCTCAAAGAGGCTTTGTGACGGTCAATATTCTCATGTCGAAATTTCCAAGAGATTATATGATCTCTTTGATTCAAATGATCCTGCCAGTTTCATTGATGCTGTGACCGAGCACATCTGTGATGCTTATGACTACCAGCGAGTGGTTAAGAAGATATGCTCAGGTAATGTCTTATCATTGATTTTTGTGTGTCATAAAAGTTATTTTCCAGAATCGGTCACTTACTTAACTCATGTGACAAAACTGTGTCATAAACTCTGCGAGTTGCAGTTGCAACAGGAACGGTTGGCTGCTAACATGAAGGCACTTGAAGACATTTACAAACCTCAATTCATTTCTGAGACTAAATTGGCTAGTTTAATGTCACGATATGAGAGATGTCACCAGACTTTCTTCAGATCCTTCGCTGGTGGCATACCCGGAATTCAGGTAGGGAGTGTAAAATAATGAGATGTCATTAGGAGAGAGTCGGAAAAAATAGAAAAAATGTCATTTCCCTCGGAATTGACCAAAATATATTAGTTTGACAATGACGATTAATTCGATAAAAATGACTGTTTTGATTGGTTTATTTCAGCTGTCCGGTACGTTACGAACTGACTTGGATTTCTCCGGCATTGGTGTCGAAGTGAAGAACTCTTTTCGAACTGATTGGGGCAGTGGTCGTCGTATTGTGACCAATGATTTATATCAAAATGCCAAGCGGTCTATGGAGGAACTGATTCGGGCCCCCCAATATCGGGGCGATGAGCCCGCGTTTGATTCCTACAAGGTCCAGCTCGGAAAAGATTTCCGATATTCTTTTGTCAATTTGCTTACGAAGAAACGATTACGAAGCAGTTTAACCGATGACACTTTGCGATGTAAAAGGTATTTTCCTATATTAATTGGAATGATGACGGTTAATTGACAGAACCGTATCTTTGAGATTTCCCCTTAACGACTAAATAAATCCTTTCAGACGTCCCAGTTCAACCCCTATTGCCCCCAAGCCTGTGACTTCTCGTCGCCCATCAAATGTTGCCCCAAAGAAATTGGTTGCCCCTAGTCGTGTCACTGGAGTAATGACTGTCAAGCGTGATGTGCGTAAAACTGGCGATGAAGCTGTTTCAGAAAAATCACGTGGGTCTGTCAATGCTCCTGTTTCACGTTCATCTGAATTGGTGTCTGAGCTGTCAACTTGGGATACCTCCAATAATAGAGCCCGTCAGAGTTCGCAGATTGAAGGTATTCATTTTATTCTGTTATTTCGTAGTGACATTAATATTTTTAGGTGTCAGTTTGACCAATACCGAGCTGAGTGAGATCAGCAGTGAAGACGAGACTTTCGATATGGGTGATGTCAATCGTTTGTTGTACGATGAAGACACTCTCGGTGCCACTGACAACCCTTCCTCCAAAACTGACAATCCTGAAATTACTAACCCTCGTTAATGTGACCCACGGAAATAAAAGTGACAAAATATATTACTTGCTGACTCATGTTTTGCATTATATGATAAGATGAATGACGAGGCATGTTTTGATTTGACCTGGCATAGTTTTTATTGGGTTGAAATCTGACAGACAGCGGTAGTTTGACATAGGTACCTTTTATGACAGGTGGTTGATTATAGGGCTGTCTGAGAATGAGTGCATGTAGGCACGTGATAAGATAGGAACTATTTACATAAAAAAAATAAAAATTTTGACATTAGATGTCAAGGCACGTGACATGATAAGAATTATTTACATAATAATCGTGACATTAGATGTCAAGTTTATCAAAGTCGATCGCCTGAAGATTTCTTTCTAGAAAATCTCCCAGCGAATCTCCCTCAATAAATAGTGGGTCGGTTGATGGGTTGGTTTCTGGCCATTCAATTGTTTGGTCATCAAGGTACCGTGGTGGGATATAGGCGGGTTTTTTTGGTTCCAAGGCCTCACTTTTCATAAGTATGACGTCATCAAATGCCCTAATTGAGCCTTTTGATCGTGTCTTATCAAAAGTGTAGCTTCTTGGAACGTTATCCATGATTCTAAATCTGTCCAGGCCCGTACGGGTGGTGTGGTGAGAAATAAAGTCAAGGACGTTTCTTCTGGAGAAGATTGACTCCAATGTTATTTTGGCCTTGAAGTTACGGCGAAGAATCTTTACAACATCAAGTGCAACGCCAAACATGATCAATGTGACCTTTTTGACTTTACAATCCATGTTGCAGCGACACAATCGGATGAACCCCGTATCCAGGAAATTGAACTTGAAGTCCTGGAAACATGGCTCATCTTCATATGGGTCTAGGGTGTTTGGACCCCAGTTCGTGATTCCCATCAACAGAAAGCTCATTTGGTTGATTCTGTTCTGAATCTTTTGACCTTGATGTTTACTGAGAACCGCGTCTGTGGTTTTAGTACAAGTGGCGAGATAAGTGTACTCGAGGAGTAATTGAAGCATTGGTTTTGCTGCCTTCTTGATTTGTGACTTTTTGACATTCAAAAAGCCATTGCATGTATCGAACTTGACCTTACCAGCAGTGAACATGCTTATGCTGAAATTGATTATAATAGTGTCAGTTTGAACGGGGATCAGTATCAAAAGGATTAAATAAATATTATTTATACCTGAGCAGGTCCGAGTGTAATTTGCCTGCGAAAGCGCGGTCGTCACTTCCGGTGGTGGCAAAATTCGAATTCAGTCTTCTATGGCCTTGCCTTCCGACTACAATTCTTCTCGACGTTCCAAGATCACTCCAGTTGTCGACTCCAATGACACCAAAACTGCCTTTGATGTAGTCAACGCCAGTTCCAGCTTGGGTGACTTTTTCGGCATCTAGAAGGTCCAAGAATGTCTGGTATATCATACCAAATGCGAAGTCTCTCATTCCGTGGATGTCGACTTGACCTATGGCCCTTAAAAAATAAGTTTTATTGGGTCATATGTGTGAAAGTGATTTGGGTGAAGTAGTGCAATCTGTGGTAAGTTTTGACTTAGAGGGTGAATATTAGGGGTTTTTACCTTCGGTAATCCTCATTTGTTTCTGCCAAGAACCATGAAGATTCGACATTTTCAGGTTTCGCCGGATTCGCAATGAATTCACTTTGAACTCTTCTTGACAATGAAGACCAGGTTCCTCTAGTTTTCCGATCACGAATGTCAATTACCTTTCCCTGGATAACATTAATGGCACGGAAGGGTTCATGACATAATCTTGCTGCATAGGCTACTGCCGTATTAGGTGTAACCTTGAGGATTTGGTTCCACCAGTCGAGAAGAAAGACCTCACAGTTTTGACGAACAATTTTTGCATGAAATGCATCTTTTGTCCGTGGCAACAGTTCGTCCCTGTTGGCAACAATTCCTTGGGCACGAGACCATTCTTTCGTGACATTACAATTCATGGCATATTTTCTTGATTTTTCCCCAAAATCAAGATGATTGGGTTTGACAAAGTCAAATGCCCTGATAGCTTCCTTACAGACGGCGGCGTCATCAGCATCATCAATGTTGACCGAGTTACCATCATATTTGGTGAAGATGATGATGGTGGCTTCTTCAAGTTTGACAGTTCCAAGCCATTTCAAGACCTTCTTCAGATGTTCTAGATTTGCTGACAAATTAGATTCAACTTAAAAATAGTGGTGAGAGGGTTGATTCACTATTTCTAAGTGAAAAATGGTCGATCTACTTTGTGTAGGTGTAAAATAATTACCATTGGTCACAATTTCGTCTTGTCTGACCTTTGCAAGGTCTAATTGGTGTCCATAGACCTTCATTAAGGTTTTCTTGACCGTAGTGTCAACCTCGCGTTTCCAGTCCGCGAATTTTGACGAATAGGCCCCCGGTTTCTTGGCTGAGTCCCAGATTGGGTTGACAGCACTGACAAACAAGTCGATTCTTGCGTCAACGGTCAATTCTTGACATTTCGCTCTCAGAACGGTCCTCGTTCCTTCAGCATTTTTCATCACCAAGTTCAGGAGTGATGACTCAGCCACCTGTGCCACTAACTTCTTATCCATTGGCAGAAAAGCTTCCACATTGAAGTCGCTGGTGAATATTTCCGACATTTTCCGTGCAAAAAAGTGACAAAATTCTATTTTGAGTTTTTTCGAACTGATTAAAAAATTCGAAAAATTGGAAATGAAAAATGACATTCTAGAGAATTTTTCATCATCCCATTTTCGACAAAATTTTGATTTTGGAACGAACCACTTTCTTGGTGTGCCTAAATCGGGGTTTTTTGGCTTCGGCTTTCTTAATTTTCATTATAAGAGACAGGTGATGGAGTTCATCCCCTGTCTCTGCCTTTTTGAAAGTAGAAAATATTTGTAGGTGGTCCGAGGATTATCCAGTCCTGTCTGACTTTGACATGAAAGGGGACCTATTTTGACTACTTTTCTCCTGAGATTCGACTTCGTGAATTGACTTGGACGTTCTGATTGGCTTGACATTTTCTTTTCTTATTATGTGACATGTTCTCTAGTTTTTCTAAGTGTGACATTTTTCTTGATGAAAGAGAAATAGTGTCATTTCTTTTACTAGATGACTCATTTTCCCTTTTATGACTCATTCATGACTCTGATATTGACTATTATTCTCCTCTGTGTGGGCTTGATATAATTTGTGTCGGTCTGATTCATAATGAGTCATGTTCAATTTTATTGGTAGAGGATATCTCGACACGAAAAAAGAATTTATTTCCTAAAATGTCAATTTATTCGACATCTAGATGTAAGTTTGGCACTTTTCTTAACTGTCCCTAAGAAAATTCTCGATTGACCTTTTTAAGTGAAAGAAATTTCTGTTTGAGAGCTCATAAATGAAATTTTCCTCATTTGTATATCTGACCTCCAGTATTTCATGACTTTTTAGTTGTCCATCAATTTCTTGAATGACTGATGTGTTTCTATTTTCATACTGGTTTATGTCACGTATTAGAATTTGATTTGTCGACATACGATATCCAGTTTTTGGCTGATTGCAATTTTCACAGAGTTTATTTTCATTCTCTGCATGTTGACATCTCATTTTGTAATGTGTTTTCATTGATGTCAGAAAGCGGTCATCCTTAATCTGGTTTCGGATTTCTCTGGGGATTTTCCATAGTTCTTGATACCATATGCATGGAGTTGACCTTTGAATCAGTGTCAATCTTTGTTTCTTTTCCTCTGGAAGATATAGCCTGAAATACGGATAGTTGGCCGTGATTCTCGATCTATCCTCGTCATAAAATCGTCTTGTGGCATAGGTTATGACCTCATTAAATTCGAAGTTAGGCCTGGCTTTTTTGATGACTGACCCTAGTCGAAATAGTTGATTTTTGCGTAGGTTATTTTGTACACTCAGGATTTTTGTCCTTTTTAATGATAGCCATTGTGGAATATTTATGTTATTGTAATGTGGGTATTCCAATCTAATTCTGTCCCTTTCGACCAGTGCCGATTTTATGATTGACAGTTCTAACGGATTTAGTGTGTCAATGATTTCATCCTTTTGCTTTTGAAGTCTTTGGATTCTGCTTTGAATCTGTTGATTAAAATTTAGGTCAATGTCATCCTCATCTAAGTTTCCGTTGACATATTCTGCAAGCGCCTGGACATCTGCAATGTCAAGGTCACAGAGTTTTCTACCCCTAGAGTCAAAAATGGTTTCGATGTTCATTTCGTCGGTTATAAACCCCGTTTCTTTGAAAAAGTCAATAATTAAATTCTTATTCGCTTTCATTTTGACCATTTTATTGATTTTTGTTTGAAGTTTGTCATAGTCATTTACCGGGTTTAGTGGTAAATACGCCCCCCCATGGTTTAATTTACCATATGCGTAGGCGTTAATTAATGCCCTTAACATCCTTTCATCACAGCATGAGCTATATCCTGTTATCATAGCTTTTGTCATGTTGAACTGATTGTTGAGATATGTCAATTGTGCTTTATGTGAGCAGTTTTTGTCAAGTCTTAGCCCCAAGATGCGACTATGTTGTTCTTGTGTGATCTTGACATCATCTATGACAATATCTAGGTCCTCGTCATATATGTAAAGAGTTTTACCGACATTTAGTTTGATGTTTAGTGATTTACAAAAATCGTTAAATTTCTTTACACATTTGACTAAATTCAATTTCATTTCTTCGATATTTTTGCCCGTTATAAGAAATGTTGCATCATCTGCAAATGACACCCCCACGTACTCCTTCAGTTGGTGATGCATATGCCTCATGATGAGACAGAACATCAGTGGCGACAGGCAACTGCCTTGTGTATATCCACGTGGCGCGCTGTGAAATGTTTTCGACCTGTTTCCGTCCGTGTAGACCTGACTTTGACATTGTGACAAAAATGCCTTAATCGTGTCGTGTGCCTTAGGATTTAGTTTATGCCTTAGCTTATTTAGGATAATTTCTACGTCAGTTGAGCCAAAGGCATTGCTCAAATCCGTGAGCAATATACAATGGGGTTGATTTTTTGGGATTTTGGCAATTTCTTTTTTTAATTTATTAACTAACTGACCTATCGATCTACCTGGTCTGAAACCAAACTGGTTTTCATCAAGCCACGGTGTTGCATTTTCATCTTCAATGTCGCCACCTTCTGTTTCGTACGTCAGTTGTTTGGCAAGGATTTTCTCGGTTTTCATAATCAGCTGCTTGCCAACTGTAACTGGTCGAACATCTTTGTGTGTTTCTATGACTGGTTTTTTCGCGACCGTGACCATTTTGTTGACCCTGGCACTAGCTGGATAGCAACCCTTTTTTATGATGTCGTTAATAGCATCTTCGATATATTGCCATCCATTGGATGAGAATAATTTCGTTGTCATCAATGTAAGACCATCTTGGGCATAAGCTAGATTGCTACCTCTTCCATCCATGACCAGTTTCTTCGCGTCCCTGAGATACTCAGACGTGGTCTGTCCGGGCGGTGGTGTCGTTGTTAGTACTTTAAAATCAAATTTTGTGACGTCATTAGTTGATCTTATAAGATTTGCCTTTTTTGGAACATATCCCCATGTCAATACATTAAAAGCATTTGCTGTTGCATTAGCATTCCTTACAAATGCTGGTAATGGTTTGATATTTTTCTTATAGCCTTTAAATACATCCCATTGAGATGTTTTGGCACCTGACTTGTGAATTTTTTCCATGATTCTGTTTCTAAATGCAATTTTCTTGGCTTTACTGATTTTATAATTATATCTTTTGAGAATCAGGTCCTTGGAATTGAAAGCTGAGCCTACCCCTGTATACCCTTGCATGTGAATCCAATTTGACCTTTCAATTTCCAACTGTTTGACCTTGGGACAGTCTCGATTTCTGTTTGATTCTGACTTGACATGGTGTATTTCCAGCGGCAATTGTTTTCTTGATTCATCCTCGATGACTTCGAACATCTGACTTGCATTCATATTGTCATTCCATCTGCGTTCAATTCCAGCTTCAATCTTTGCTATTGTTGCTGCATTTTTCCTCGTTTCTAACGGCTTCAGTTTCTTTTTCGTTTCAACTTTTTCATTTTGTGTCATCTTTATAAACTTGGCTCTAGGTTCCACTAAAAATGCGACATGGTCCGACCATTCCTGGCTTGTGTGCCATGGTAATACTGTCTTGTCCACCAGAAGCGTCATATTCGTAATGGCGTAGTCGATTTGGCTTGGTGTCCTTTTCTTCTTGCTGAAATATGTCGGTTCGTCATCTAAAATATTCTGGTAGAGGTCATTAAATAACGTGTCCCAGTTATCTTTGGCGAATTTGTCTGCTCTGTGGGGGTTTTTTCTGTTGATGTCCACATTGAAGTCTCCAGCTATAATTGCATTTTCTTTCGATGTCAGAAATGATGAAATTCTCTTGTCCATCCATTTTAAATGCCTTATGTATGCCGGTTCCTCACTTTCATCTAGTGAGTATTTTAATTGTCGATAGATGTCACTCTTATTGGTCGGGGATCTGTAAATTGCAAGCAGATTGATTGTAACATTGCCACTTTTTATTGAAATGTCAGTTTCGTTCATTTTCGATTTATTCTTCGTGACTTTGAGTCCCAGGGAATTTTTGACCAGGATGAGAGTGAATTTCGTTTTTAGCTTGTCATGTGTGAAATAGTCATAGTTAGGAGGGATTCTCGTGGACGAATCTCGTTCATTCCAGAATAGTTCTGAAAATACAGCTATGTCTGGATCCCACTTGGCCGTGACATGATGAAAAAGCATTTTATTTGATGACACTTTTGACTTAGGTAGATTCATGTATAAAATTTTTGGTCGAAAAAATGATTCATCTGTCTTCTTTTCATCCGTCTGGAAATATTCCTTTGGTTTTGGAACTCGCATCAATTTGTATTCTGTTCCATCGCTCCACTTGTGGTAAATGGGTTCATTTGGGTCATTGATATGACATGTAGTTTGAGTCTGTCTTCCCATTTCCACAGATTCATCATGATTTGTCATTGTTAACGGATCCGACAGCTTCATTGCCAAAGATTTTCCAACGGGGTTGTCTATTATGGGATCATTGTTATTGAACGCCTCTTTGAAAGAGAATTTCTTTGACCAATATTTCTTCATGTCTTTAATAATATTAATTGTGTCTAATAAATGAATATTAGCCTTATTTTTTGTCATTTTTTCAATTCCTGTTGGTGGCTGCTTGTTGATGTCAATATTCTTGTAAAATGATGCAATCAGCTCATTGTCATTGAGTGTATCTATCATGGCACTTTCATCGGGATCAGGAGAGTCTTGCCAGGGCAGTTTAGTGTCTAAACTCGCTGTAATCATACTTTTAAGCAGCTCAACCTCCTGATCTAATCTGTCTGATGCGAAATTCATTTTCAACACTTGAAAATATTTATTGTCATCTAGCCAACCTAAAAACTTCCTCCTCGCCCATTTCGTGGATACAATATCCGATAATGGACAGGTTTTCCCTTTTTTACTCGCCTCTAACTTACCCGTGACCTCGTTCACTTTGATAACGCATTTCCCGTCATTAAGAAAAAACAATGGTTTTGGTGGTTTGAAATATAATTTTATTAGGAGATTATGTAGAATAAGGGGTGTGACTGTAATTGACGTTTTCGTGATGACAGTGATTTCTTTGCATTGACAAAATAGACGAATTGAATATTCACATTTGGCAATTCTTTTGGTGGTGCATCTGAATTTACATTTATTGCACCAATATGCAATAACATTTTCCTTATTTTTTAATAAGAATTTTATGTTATTTTCATGTCGAAATTTACCTAGGTCATGGTTTGGCGTCTTTTTGCTTTTCTTCGGACGCTTAGTTTTTCTTTTTCTCTTTCTTTCGCTTTTGCCATTGCTGATTGCGATGTTGATAATGTTCTTGAGACCTAAATTAGTGATTAGATTCGAGGTTACATTTTCTAACCTGTTCTGTGATCTTGTCACTACTGATTGGTCAAGATTTCCCAGCGAATTCCGCCTTTTTGAAATCTTTGGCGAGTTGCAGTCTGGGGACCGCATTCTTTTATTATCAGACCTTTTGTTGGCATAATTTTTCAGATTGATTGACTTGTCATGTGGGATTTGTGAGAGGTCTTTGCGGGCTAATTCAATTATGTCGTCAAATTCTGTTGTAAATTTTGATAATTTACCCTCAGTTTCTGACATCAATATTTCCATGTTTGCCGATCTATCATTAATAGACTGTTCCACTTTTAAAGTCTGGTTGTCAAATTTCGATTTGACTGTCATGGAATCGTTTAAAAGGCCGAATTTTGACATTGATAAAATTGACTTAGTCATTCCTAAATCAGGTCTGCTCGTTGATTGGCTGAGTTGAGTGCTGGTCAGTGTTCGTTTAGGACTGATTGCATCCATTTGATTGATTTGACATTTCAGCTCTCCCAGTGGCTGTCTTTGACCGAATACGAATTTCGTTTTTCGACTTCCCCCTTTTCCCTTTTTGGAAATGAGATTGACATTTCTTGGTACCGATGCTGTCGAGCTCGTCTCGCGTGGCCCTGCCCTCAATCTCGAATCAAATTCAAAGGTCATATCTCTTGATTGATTGGAAGCCATTGATTCGTTTTCTACAAAAACTGCAATGTCATTCATTGTTGATCTCAGGTCTATTCTATTGGATCTCATTGACCTTGACACTGATTCTAGACATTTATCTTCGTCTTCATTGACATTGAATAGTCTGATTGCCCTGCTGACTTCTTGATCTTCGTCGATCGTGACCGTGTCTTCGATTTCAGGTTTCTTGAACCATCTTGGAAGTTTTATGGTTGATTGCGTGGGCGTTTCAATTCGACAGTGCCAGAGTTCTTCATTTGACATATTCTGAATTCCTTCATCCGTAAATGTGTCCGGAATTTCTTCGGTGATGTCAGGACCATATCCCTTTCTGCGGAATATGTTGCTCATTTGATTGGCTTGATTATTCACTGGTGACATCCGTCCACCTTCTGATCTGGTGCCCATCGATGCTGCAGTGCCATCTGAGTCATTCGAGATTCCAGTTCCATCTCCTTGAGCTTCAGGTTCGATGTTGACTCTATATGCATTGTCATTATTCACATTCAACTCCATATTCGTCTGAATGTTTCTCATTTGAAGGGTCAGCCTTTCCACCTGGTATGCTGTGTTGACATTGCCGAAGGTGCCCCTCGAACCGCCTGGAATAAGTTTTTCGAGTGACCCCTTACGTTTCCCCTCTAGAATGTCTACATCTCGGCTATAGTAATCCGCTATCCACTCCTTATGGCATTCTTGAGGAAATAGGATTTCCGGTTTGTAATTTTTAGGGTCAGGTCTGGTCCACTCTTCAAAACGTTGTTTTTCAGAGTCGGGGGCATACGGTTGACATGCGATTTTTGAATTAATCGCCTGTTCTTGATTATTCCATTGAATATGGATTGTATTGATTTCATTCAATACTATGGCGGGGTTAAGGTTTGGGTTGATATGGACTTTGTGACAGGGGCTCTCAAAATCGTGCCCAAGCGAGTGGTTTGTGCCTTTCTTAGCTGTAACTATGCACAGAAATTTCATGGCATCCCAGTTAAGATAATCATATAGGACATCTAGGTTAGATACCCACTTTCGTCCTAGTCTGATAAAAATGCAAAACATACTCGTACACGGTATGTGCATTAGAAAAGATGAGTCATCTTTATGACCTTGCCATGTGCTGACTCTGCCGTTAAGACTAAGTTCTGACAGACATCGGTCAAAATCCCCTTTTTTATTGTTAGGAACATGCACAATGACCGAGTTTGTCATACGTGCGGGCGTGGGGATCATCAGAATTGGACGGATTGGAATTCCCATGATGTCCCAGTTCTTGCATCTTGCATCATGACCTGGAGTACAGGCACCCCCTTCTGAGTATTGACATCTTATATAATCCTGGAATTGGATAAATATCGATGTTTTTTCTTCCGTTTCTTTGTCGACAATAAATTTGTATTGACTGGCGACTTTTCTGACAATTTTCAGGTCGTGTTGGGTTTTATCATTGTCCCTATAAATTGTCCGCGACATTTCTCTGAGTGAGAGTGTCTCTTTTATTTAAGAAATTGCCTCGAATTCGATTGCAATAGTTAATTGGTCTAGTGGGTAATTTGGTAGGGGTGGTTGTCTGGGTGGTATGGATAGGTTTTGGCGCAAAGGTCGTTTAATGGTCTGGTGTTTCACTTGACTGGTCTCGGTTTCAGTTTTAAGGGTTGATGATGGGGTTTAATCACGATTTGTGACTGTAATAATTGGGTTAGGGAGTTGGCTTTTTGAAATTTATAGTGTGTCTGATTTTAGACGATTTTTGGTGTGTTTTAAAAGGGCAGGCGTTGAACTGTTCCCAGTTTACGTTTCCACACGTCCCTTTTCTTAAAAAGTAGTTGCGGCTATATGGCTTTTTCTCTCTTCTCTATTAAAGGAAATAATTATAAAGTCTCAGCTGCGTTTCTGATATCCACTATTTGAAGTGCCATATTCCCATGATGTAGGTTACATCATGTAACGACCAGTTGCTAACGACTATAGAGGGGTCACCCATTAGAGTGAGGCACCCAGTCTTTAACTTGCAAACCATAGAGTAGTACAGCTTACACGCAAAATCATCGGAAAGTGTACCACTCTAATGTATGCAAGTTCGAGACTTTATCTATGATTCGTACGCTATAAACCTTAAAGTTTATACCAGAAACACGCTATTCGTAACTCATGACTAATGTCACATTAGTTATGTGCGTAAAACCCTAAGATTCTAAGGGTCAGA
>SCLD01092326.1:0-12702 GCA_004367895.1 Oikopleura longicauda | reverse complement strand
GCTGAATCTCGTGTTTGGAATAGTGATAATGGTCACTATATTTGTAGTCATTTGTGGAGGCTTTTGGCTTCTTTTCTTTTCATCAAAGCCACAAACGGCCATGGAAATGATAATTGGAAACAAAAGAGGCCTGATTATGAATAAAACTGATGTTGATCCTCTCGCACAACCTTACAAAGGATGATAACAGGCAAAAAACGGACGAGAAAAAGCGGACGCGTCCACCAAAATCGGATTTTCGTTTAAGGATACCCCAACTAGATCCTCAATTAATCCTCAATAAAATGGTCAAAATGAATAAAACTGATGTTGATCCTCTTGCACAACCTTACAAAGGATGAGAATTAAATTGAAATGAACTGACAATTTTGAAACAATAAAAATTCGACGGAAGTTTAACCGGAAGTGAACCGGAAGTCGACCGGAAATTATTTTTCTTGACATGTGAGCATTATTTTCAGCAAATCAGTATGATAACTTAAAAGAGATTATTGGTTCTGAGCATATAATTTATAGAGAATCAAAGAAGTTAAGAATCACTCATCAGCTTATATAGGGGGGTATCAGATGAGACTGTGTCACTTGGTCTCGGGTTGAACCACATCAGAGTGAACCGGTTTCATATGAATAAACATGTAAACCAGTACACTCTGATGTGGTTCAACCCGAGACCAAGTGACACAGTCTCATCTGGTACCCCCTATAGAAATCAGTTTTATAAATAAAATGTATTTAATACGAAAGAGCCTAGAAGAGTATTCCCCGAGACTGTTTAAGGTAAAAATCACAACAGTATGGTTTGAAAATAAGTTTCATGCATACCACTTCTTGGAGGATATTGTCATATTCATCTTGGATAAAGTTATCTGTGGATTTCAAAATCAGATATAGGGGGGTACCAGATAAGACTGTGTCACTTGGTCTTGGGTTGAACCACATCAGAGTGCACCATTTGGTCCAGGTCTGATGTGGTTCAACGTAGACCAAGCGGTGCACTCTGATGTGGTTCAAGTTGAACCGTTCAACCCCGGACCAAGTGACACAGTCTCATCTGGTACCCCCTATATGTGTTTGAACTGGACTTTACAAAATCAAATATTCTTACCAATACGCGCAAGACATCGGTTGCAGTTTCGAATTTGCAGTTTCGAATAATGCAATATTTTTGGGGAACTTTTAATCGGCGGAGTTTTTCGAAGAATTTTTCCGTCGGATATATTGAATTCACCTTTAATTTAAATAATTTTTACAATAAAAATACTTTTATTTTTAGGGGTAGTCCAGACTCAAGACATTTTATTTCCGTAATCAATGTCGGAAAGATTCGGATGCGACATAACGCGACTCTGAAAAAGAATGACGCCATCTTCAATCGATTCTGGGCCGATCAAGAAATTCATATTTCCATTACAGAGTCGTTGTGTGTCGGATCCGACTCTTTCCGAGATTCATTTTCAAAAATAAAATGCCTTGGCCTGAACTACTCTTAGAATAATGAAACAACTCGCCTGTTTTAATGTCGATGTAAAACAACGTTGGCCGTAAGTATGCAAGTATGACTTTTATACTTCAATTATAAGTGACTTATAAATTTTTCTAAGTATAACATTTAAGTATAAAATTATACTTAAGTATAAAAATTATACTTAAAAATTTTTAAGTATACGTCGTAAGTATATTGTTATACTTAAAAATCATACTTCATACTTATGCAAAAATGACCATACTTAGACTTTAAGTAGACTTTTTTTATACTTAAAGTCTGAGAGCCATACTTAACCTATTACTCAATGTATTTTTTTACTTAAACGAGATTCGAGGAAACGGCAATCGATTAATGAGTAATGACGAAAAATTGAGATAAATTGAAAAATTGAGATAAAATTTCAGAGAAAATCCGAAAAAGAGAAAAAAATCCGAAAATAAAATCAAAAGAGAAACTAAAAATGTCAAAAAATAGAGTGAGAGAATATAAAGAGAAACCGGGAGCTAGCACTTATGTTTTGAATCAAGGTCCGGGATTATGTCCGACGAATTAATGGACTCCAGAGAGATTTGACAATGCAGATTTTTTCTATAATTGTCTTAATTTAGAAGGATGGCTTTAAGTCCGGAAACTATACAGCTGGAATTAGCAAAAGAAGACAAAAATATCGAAAACGAAATACAAAATAAGCTCCAATTCAGTATTACAGCTATTCAGCAAAAGCCAGAAGAAGAAAAGCTATTATTTATTTATGATTTTCGATCCTCAGACAAAGAAATAGGCGAGAGTTTGAGATTACAGTTGAAACAACTTCCCATTATTCCACAGCACATTCAACAGTTATTGCACGATTATAAATTACGAATGACGGACATTGTAAGAGATATTATACTTTAAGTTATCACTTAGAAAACTTTATATTTAAGAAATCAAAAGAATTAATTGAAATGGAGATGAAATTACGCCAGGTCATTCAAAAAGAAATTTATAATCAAGAATGTCCCCTACAAAAATCAAAAGTCATAAAAAGGCAATTGGAAACTTTAATAAAAAACGACAAAGGAAAAGAACTTTTGTTGCGTCTCACAGATCCCGTTTCTCAAGAAAAAACCGACATACAATTTGATCACGACGAATTGGTTAATCAAATGAGAGGATTATCATTACGACTTCTACGATGGGGAAGAGAAGCGGTTATTTATTTGTCTGAAAAAAACTTGAAAGTAGAATATGACAAGAAGAAAGATCAATGGATAACATGTACCAAAAGTAAAGAAGTGTTTGTAATGAGAACTAATCAGATAGATTTGGCAACAGTTAGAAGCGAAGCAACAGGAACGTATTGTAAATTGGGCTTCAGATCGAGTTTAGTCGATTTCAGTCAAGTTTTAGTCGAGTTTTAGACTAATCGATTTTTTCAATGCATCCAAAGACCAAAATGAAAGCTCGAACAGAAAAATAACCGAGTATCTAGTTCATACTACTGAAATTCCACTTATTGATCAAGTATTATTCATTGGTCTAGTTCATGGAAACAATATTGATAAGCATGACATAAAAAACCATATAAAGATGGATATAGATAACAAACGAGAGCTTGTATTAGCCTCTTTATTGTTGTCGGACATAACAATTCTAAGGAGAGTTTTCGTAGAAAGACAATTATTTGTTGTAAAGAGAAAATCTTTTGTCTGGCGTCAAAAAATCTCATAAAGTACCCCATTCATATTGCTAGAAACGTTCAATGATCCAACAAATCGATTTATTCACTGTGCGTTTAGTGAAAGTTCCATACTTAAAGTTATACTTAATAAGTATAAAAAGTGATACTTACACGAGAAAAAGTGATACTTATACGATTTTTTCCCTTTTTCCCCTTGCTTTTTCGTTTAAGTATAGCGTATACTTCAAATTTTGAAGTTTGATATTTTAACTTACAAAATATTTAAGTATGATTTTTTTACTTCAAAATATTTCAAGTAAAAAATCTTATTTTTTTTTACTTCAAAATATTGAAGTATGATTTTTTTTACTTCAAAATATTGAAGTATGATTTTTTTTACTTCAAAATACGCCATACTTAAAAGAGTCTGCAAACATCTTCACCTGCCTGCTTCAACACCTGCCTTCCTTATTACAGTTTTTGTCTCTGATATGAATTTTACCAGATTCAAATTTAAAATGATTTATTTTATTTCAGAATTTCGGGTATCGACCAGTCGGTTACGAAGGATCAAAATGTCAAAAATGTCAAAGAAAATGTCAAAAAGGTTAAAAGGTTATTCGTGAATCATAGAAAATAATTAAATTTCGTTAAGTGGTCAAGTTGATTCGCGGTTGCTGCGTTATATCGAAGAACAAAAACCACTCCCACTTGGAGAATGTCAAGAAATGACTTTCGAATCTATTCTCTGGCCTTCTTCAGGAAATATTCACATTGCCAATATGAATTTCATTTTTCCGAATCCTCCTTCAGATACGATTAAAATAGAGTGTGATCATATTGACACACAAACTGGAGAACCAACTTATTACAAAATTTGTCTCAAAATCAACGGAATTTACGAATTTGCAAAAACAAATAATTGGTAAAAAAAGCTTTCAAAATTCTAATTATTTTATAATTTTTATATTTATAGCTTTAATTAAATCATTGATGATTTGATGGTGCAAAACAGTCATGCATATTTCCTTACTGCTTAAATCTGCGAAATCTGCGAAATATTCAATTTAAAAATTAAGTTTGAATGACTGTTTTAGAATGTCAGGAGGATGGTATGAAAAAAAGCGAATGAAAAAACGAATGGAAAAGGAAAGAAAAAAAAATCAAAGATCAAAAAAAAGACAAAAAAATAATCACTTAACTCCCTCCTGTACCCCGATCCCCCTCTAATACCCTCGTGTCAAAACCTGCCAATTTATACTTCCTATTTATACTGCCAAATTTTTATTTTTTTATCATAGCACTAAAATTTCATTTAAAGTTTCTGATTACTTTATTTTTAGAATAATGTCTGTTGTAGAGAAGCCGACCTTCTTTCGTAAAAGATCAAAGAAGATAATCGACAAAAGAAAACTATTAGAAAAAGTGGATTTTCAATGTACATCATTATACTGGGTAAGTGTAAGTAAGTCTCTTACTTAAAGATTTTAAAGTAAGGATTGGTAACTTACTATGACTTTGAAGTAAGACTACTTCTACTTAATAAAATTCTAAGTAAGAAAATTATACTTGAATATTTTTTTAAAGTAGCAGTTTTACTTATAAATTTCAAGAAACATCACTGGGAGAAACGTCGGCAAAAACAAGAGAATCTGTATCGAACTAGGCCAAGAATTATTATCAGAGAAGGAATATGGGGTGTAGATGGTCCAGAGTTTGAATGGAGAAGCAAAGGTGCATGTAATGACTTTGAAAAAAAGTTTAAAGAGATAAAATCAGCAGGTTATTTTAGCAAAATTAGCATTGCTTGGAATCTTTTGAGAAAATTTTTCAGTTGAATACTTTTTGGATCAATTTAATGAAGAGGAGCTACAATTGCTGAAACTAGATTCAAATCTTTTGAGAGATTTAAACGTGTTCCTAGACGAAGATTGTAAAATAGAGTTAAAATGTTTAAGTCTCTCTGCTCAACTGATTCAAGTTTACTGTGACAAAACTCTTTTGTGCTTAAAAAGTACATTTGCCAACTAGAAATGTCGACAGTTTATGTGTGATCGTTGACTGTTTAATGACAGGAATAAAACGATTTTCTCATGCATTAAACAGCCGACGCTCTCTCATAGAAGATATATATTCTCTCTGGGCTTGACTTGTGTACTGGGTGTTGAACGTGTTTCACTCTTTTTATACATAATTTTATGTCGGTCCGGAAAAGCATGATCGACTCTTGTGAGTCGATAAGAGATGAGTCCAATTATTTTCGTTAACATCTCAATGACTGTCAGAGAATATACGCAAAAACACTATCAAATGATAAAAATGTTTTAGAAGGTAATGCCGGGGGGGAATAAATTCGAACGAAGAAAAACAGATCAACGATCAAAACACATGGCAAAAAAAGCCAAAGTTGGTAAAAAATGTAAAACTGGCAAAAATCAAAATGGCGAACAAGCAGAGGAACACGGTGACACAGAAGAACCACGTGCTACGTCAAGAGCCAAGGAATGTTGTCTATTTAGAACTTTATGATTTGAATAGCCGCGATCCAAGAAAAATTCTGATGTTGCTGGAATTACTGTTGCAGAGAGCCTCCGGAATATGGCAAAACAGAAATCGGTGCAATCAAATACACCTCATTTTGCACATTATACAATTGCCAAAGTAATTGGCGATTTTGTGTCTCAGTCGCCCCATTTAAGAGATTCTTTATTCAATAAGACTGATAGGAATATATTAAATGATGATTTGAAATCGAAACAGTGAGTCATATACTTATAAAATATTGAAGTGAAAAATGTCTACTTAGATATATTGAACGTCTACTTAGATATATTTGAAGTAAGAATATTATACTTCAAATACATTGAAGTAGGAATATTATACTTATTCAAAACGTCAAGAAGTTAAAAATGTCTACTTAGACTTTTTGAATAAGTATAATATTCCTACTTCAATGTATTTGAAGTATAATATTCTAACTTCAAATATATTGAAGTAGAAATATTATACTTCAAAGTAGAAATATTATACTTCAAATATATTGAAGTATAACCTCACTTATAACCTTAAGAGAAGGAAAACCTGTATGTTTGATCAAAAGACAGACACCTCTCACTCAAATTACGATTGAGGCCATTGATATTGACAATATTGAGTCCGCAATTATTGACAAAAGCGAAAATGAAAATGAATACAGAACATATATCGCCTTTTGGGGTCCTGTTCACAATAAAAAAAAGACAAACCCTATATTAGGCAATGGGCTTATGATACAAGATCAATTTTACATTGTAATAATTCACTAAACCCATGAAAGGACACTTTGAAGGAGGCATTTTCAAAGGTGAACTAATCGGCGATGCTAATGGAAGTTGGAAGATAACGGATAAAGACTTTATTATGGATTCCGAATCAACTCTGGTAATCATGATGATTGAGTCTATTTTTGATGATGAAAGTGTTACCGTCAACTATCAATACGTTCATCCCTTGGTTTCAATGTTTCCAAAATGATGATACAGAATTTTCTGTAACAGATGGTGAAGCATGTGATAATCCTGAACAAACAGAAACAGAAACACTGATACCTACTATTGTAAACTCGACTGTTTTGAATTCGACCGGGGTTCCACATTTCAGACCAAACATATCTGATATAACATCCCGACAATCAACGTCTCAGCCGTCAAGTTCCCAGCTGTCCCAGCAATCAAGTTCCCAGCCGTCCCAGCCGTCCCAGCAATCACACAATTTAGTAAGGAAAAAAAACCTGAATAACAGCACTATAATGTACGACTGTGTGATTGAGAAGAAAACAAAGTGGAACAAATTGCGAAAATTTCCGCTTACCTTCCGAGTCAAGATTGTCGATGGGGAAGTTGAATTCGATGAAGATTCTTTAGTTCCCGAAAAAGAAATTGAATTCATTTCTAGGAGACGTATTGAAGTGAAAGAAAAGAAATCAAAAACTGCCGACAAAGGCAGCAGAAACGAAATTCAATTCGAAAAAGCAAAAGATTCACCAAAGACAACGAAGCATGCTCGAAGTGGTCCAAGGCAAGCTGTTTTTGCTATGGATCTATCAGTCCAATATATATTGACCGATATTCCAGATGATCGATCAAAACTGATTTACAAAGATGAATATATCAAGGGACCTTTAGACAACCTTTACAAACATCACATAGAAACTGGACAAGCCCCAGCGATTGAGAACGAAGAGGTCATTGCTAAGTACTATGAGGACTATATTCGACCTGAGATACAATCTGTTTACAGATTTGCTGAACTTATGCAAAGATCAAAGGACGATGAAAAATTTGAGTCAACAGGTTAGTAAATTCTTTTTTTCCTTAGTAAATTTAAATTAAAATTAAGGATGGGCAATTTGTTTATGTCCCTGTACGCATGACCACTCAAGAATGATAAAAGTGATGTACAATTCGAAATATCCAAATCATTTTTACCCAGACCCATTACGAAGACACTTGGCAAACAAACATAACACAAATGTTGGAAACAAATGTGAGAAACTATCTCGTCATTCAAAAAAAAATTCAGAAAAGATAGAAAAAAGCAAAACAGCCTACAACAATTCGCTAGCTTTATTTTTTGCAGATGCGAATATATCATTGAGAACAGTGGAACGAAAAGCATTCTTTTCATTGCAAAAAAAAATGTTCGAACTTGGTAAATTGGCTGCGAAAAATGATCAATTAGAAGATATCTTTGAAAATGAAGTGATCAGTACCCGTAAAAGATTGCGCAACGACACTGATAATTTGGCTAAAGAATTGTTTTCACTTTTGAGGTAAATCATTCATTTGAAAATCTTAATGATTTAAATATTAAATTATTTTCTAAATAATTATTCCAAGCCAATGGATCGACAATGAAAAAAAGAATGCCCTTGCTAAGAGTCACCGCTATACTTCATTAACAATCGTGGGAGACCATAAATTATTTGCCACAGTAAATGGTCTAGGTCTGACAATAATCATCACAATTATGGAAAATGAAACCATCAGATCGTTCAATTTTCCTGTTCATTTAGAACCCGTGAAATCGGAACAGAAAGGTTTAGAATATACGGCAAAGATAATCATAAAGAAGGTGACAGAAGATTATGAAAAAGTCGGAAAGGATAGGGTTTCAATTTAAGTATATAAATTACTTCAATATATTTGAAGTATAATATTCTTACTTCAATATATTTGAAGTATAATATTCATACTTCAATATATTTGAAGTATAATATTCTTACTTCAATATATTTGAAGTATAATATTCATACTTCAATATATTTGAAGTATAATATTCTTACTTCAATATATTTGAAGTATAATATTCATACTTCAATATATTTGAAGTATAACATCTAACTTCAATATAAAATCTATACTTCAAGATTTGAACCATATTGAAGCATTTCAAACTCACTGGTGATGGCGCTTTTTGTCCACCAAATAGTACTTTACTCACTTCTGAACTTTCAAAAAATAAAGCCACCGATGGAATGGGCCAAACTCAAGTGACCTGTTGTTTTCATGGCCACAACTCGTGCAAAAACACCTGCTGGGAAAGAATAATAAGCGATACAGAGTGTGGCGAATATTGGAAATCGGGTTCTATTGCGTGGGAAAGAAAGCCCAAAAGACAACGTGAGTAGGATGACGTTATTTGAATGATTGACTTAAATTTAAATAGTTCCGTTCTTCAATACCGCTGATCAGAAAGTCTTCAGTCGACAAATGAAATCCGTATTGAATGTATTAAATGGTTACGACGATGAAATTCCCGAAGTTGGACGATTCGCTGATAGAGTTTTTGACCTTCAAAAACATTCAAACGACGAGGAACGAATGAAATTTCTTGAAAATGTTGAGCAAGAACTCATTGACACCTCATTTAATAAGCGAGAATTTGTTCTAAAACTGCCAAAATATCATATCAGATTAAAAAAAAAATGGATCTTAAAAACCGAATACTGATTGAACAGTTAAGACAACTTTTCAATTGTCGTCTTTACATAAACGTCACGTTGTCTGAATTTTGTAGAAGGAGAGGAATTCAAGTACCTTATTAGAATAATATTTTCTATTTTTTTTAATCCCTCATAAAGAGGAAAAATGAATTGCGAAGAAATAACTGATATCACTGCTGATATGTTCCGTCAATGGTTAGCTCTGGAGAAAAGAATGAATGAAATCAACGACTCACAAACGTGTCTTGATGGAAATTTCTACTCTCAATTCATGATGGTCGCTGATGCTGTGTTAAACAACTCTGACCCCTTGTCCAATGTACTGCTTACGTAAGTTTCATATCTGAATATTTCTTTTAAAATCATTTTTTTAAATTCAGACAGCTTCTACTAATGTATTTGGAACAGATGTTCAGAATAACATTTAAAAAACATGAACAAACAATTAATCGTGTCACATTCTACTACTATCAGATATTGGATCTTGACAGAATCGACAAAGGTATAACTGGAATGCGAAGTCGATTTCACAATTGCGATTTAATGACAATTTATCTGAGGGATTCCGATTGCAAGTTTTCGCATTTTATAAAAATTTTGAAAGATGCACGGGCGACAATATTAGCATTATGCAATTACACTATTGCTTCCCGAGAGATATCAAAATTAAATTTGATAAAAGCAATGATGGATGTGACTGAGCATAAAACTCAAGTTATAGAAGATTTGAGGTGATTTCAAATAACTGGAATCTAACTTAATAAAATTTTCAGTGAAAAGGCCGAAAAACTGTTTAAAAAGTATTGCATCTATCAACTCAAAGATCACCCGGAATGCGCAAGTATGTGGTGTTTGAATTATCTGTTGGAAACGGGAATGTTCAATTTAATGAGGGCAGATGACCGAGATCGTATCAGACTTGTTTCAGAAGAAAATGATTTAAAACAATCAATTCTTGCATGGAGTAATTGTATGCCAGATGATGAAAAATTTCCAGATGATCAAGCACGAAATATATTTCATCTTGGGAGGTTTTCAAATCGAACAGTCTTAAAAATAAGATAAAGTTCAAATAATAAGTTCATTTATTCGAAAATACGAAAAGTTCGGAGGACAATTATTGAATTACTACTTCAAACAAGAAATAGTAGTGACCAAGAAAGATGTTTTAGTCTTGCGGCATCTGCCGATCATCAACATAAATATCTACAATCCACGTTTAACTCAGTGGCAATCAAAGCGTTTGGAAAAAATGAGTGCATTTTCAAACAACATGACAAATATGAAAAACTTTACGAAAGGAAAAGTTGATTATTTTTACAAATAAAAATGATTATAAGAATTTTCTTCCAACTATTTACAGTTTTTTTGAAGCCTTTAATCTAAATGATTTTTCGGAAGAAATGGAAGATACAATTGAGGAAGAATCCAGCTCCGACTCGTTAGCTGAATTTGTTCAACCAAACCTGAACGGAATTGATGAAAGGTATTAAGTATGTTAATCGTATGGTTGTTAAAACTTTCTATTCAGAGAAATAGCGTGTAAGTTACTGGATAAGTTACGCGAACAAAGTCCAAGTCCAATGAAGAAACGTAAATTTAATGATGATCAGGACTTTCAAAATCCCGCAAAACGAAAAAAGCTGAACGAAGGAGCTGGATCGGAGGAGCTGGACGATACAGTCAAAACACCAGATTTTGATGCCACGATTGGGCAATCGTATTTGGAACTCACCAATGATACAGCTGACATGATTGATAATTCATCTGTAATTGATTCATTTGCGATTGGTCTTTGAATAAATATAAAAATCACGTATAAAAAGACTTTTAATTGCATTTGTCAAACTTTACTTTGTCGGTGAAATTTGTAGTGTGTACTTAAAACTTAAAATCATACTTAAACAAAAGGGAAAAAATAAAAAAATATTAAAAGTAGTTTTTTTTCACTCATACTTAAAAAAAAAGTATAAAAAATTATACTTATAAATTTTTAAGTATACGTTTAAGTATAAAAATTATACTTAAAAATTATACTTAAAAATTTTCAAGTATAATTTTTTATACTTAGAAAAATTTATAAGTCACTTATAATTGAATTATAAAAGTCATACTTGCATACTTACGGCCAACGTTGATGTAAAATGGCATACACCAAATAGCAGAAAATGCAATTTCATATTATCAAAATAAATGACTTGATCGGAAACTCTGAATTTATGAAAAATGAGTCTTTCCACTATTGAATGCAGGAAACTTATTTTATAGCTCATATAGATTGGTAATCGTGTTAAATCATCATAATAGTTCAAGTTTATCGACCGACATGGGTCATGTCAGTGTCAGGCTCAGCATATAATCAAATTGGAATTGACCTTATATTTGTCGGTCCGGACCGTCCAGAGGATTGTTCGAGAGAAGCTTTAGAATCGAGTTGAAATCAAATTATGATGCAACGGCTAGGTCAAAGATATAAGTGTGAACTATTTTGAGTTCAGTGTCTCAAAGTCTGATTTAAGAAGGCTGAATTCCGTGAAAATAATGGGTTTAGAAAAATTCCATGAAATCACTTTGAACCTTTAATCTCATTAAGTCTATCATTGAGTCTAGCAAGTATTCCAATGCAAAAATTTCTGGCTATCCGAGCATCAAACCCTGAGTCAGCGCATGGTTTTTACCTCGGGTCCCAAAAATATTCCTCAATAAGGGTTCCCCAGATTAAATATTTTAGTGACTTTTGCTATAAACATTTAAGGAGTTCTCGCCATTGCTTGCAGTGGATATGTTCTCGCACTCAAACTGAAGTTCTGTAAACAATTTACTATGGACAAAAGTTTTAGGAATTGTTCACGAAAATTTTATACTTCGGAGATATATGGGGGACCAGGGACCCTCTTACGGAATTTCGTACCCTTCGTACTCCGTACTCCTCGTGCTGCGTGCTGGCAAAAATGGCCGTACCCCGTGCTAACGTTTGTACCCCCGGAGAACCGGACCCTTCGTCCTCCGTCCTCCGTACTCTTCGTACTCCGTGCTAGTAAAAATTGTCGTACCCCGTGCTAAAGTTCGTACCCCGTGCTAAAGTTCGTACCCCCGGAGAACCGTACCCTTCGTACTCCGTTCTCTTCGTACTCCGTGCTAAAGTTCGTACCCCCGGAGAACCATACCCTTCGTACTCCGTGCTAGTAAAAATTGGAAATAATGGTCGTACCCCGTGCTACATTTCGTACCCCTCGAGTACAAGACCCTTCGTACCGCTAACCCCACTGAAAAACCACTGGTTCATAATTTTAGTAATTGATTGGGCTATACTTTAAAAAAATAAACTTGTGTGACTCTGAGGTGTGGCCTCTGGACAGTTTCCGTATAGAGTTGGCCGTAAACAAACGGAAGAGTTTCGAATCCATGATGGTGAAAAGTGGACTTAGTTTCAAATAGTGCTAGTCTTGCAAAACGAAATTCTTACGATTAACAAAAAAATGAAATTAAGAGAGAAAATGAAATTTATAACCGTTGACGAAATTCCCTTCGAAGAGTTTGATACCCCGGTTAAGATTCATGGTGAGTTTA
>SCLD01092315.1:0-35202 GCA_004367895.1 Oikopleura longicauda | reverse complement strand
TTTTTTTCATTTTCATCAGTTGGGAGTGAGCGCGTGGGTTGAGATTTTGCCTTTTTGGAGGTGGAGCAAGCGTGGTGGAGGTGAATACATCTTCAAAGCATTTTCCTTTTTATATAAGAGCAATGATTATAGAGACCATAAAATGTTTTTACAAAATAAAATGATTTAATGGCAGAAGAAGCGGTCATTGTTACGGTTCCGCCGGATACTGGACCGGTTGATGGACCGGTGGGCCATGGACAGAGTCTGCAGGACAGACGAAAAAGTCTAGAATTAAATCGAATCGAAGCAGAAAAAGAATTAGAATTGATACGAAAAAAATATAAAGATAAAAAAGGGATGGATTTTTCCAGCAGGGTTTGGACCATTTTTATCTCAATTTGAGTTCGGGATACGCTAGAACTGGGAACTAGAAAAATAATTAATTTATCAACCTATTGTAAACTAAGCACCAAATCTTTCATCATCATGTCCCAAAAATTCCTTTTGTCAGTCCTCAGAACCACCATCCTTGGACGTGAATTGCATCATTGACAAAAGTTCACACTGAGACGAATAACACCCGTTTCGAGGCGGGGTTATTTATATTATTATATTTATTATAATTGGCCCATATTATGCCCATATACTAGCCCATTTGCATAAATCCGAGCCAATTAACATCAATTTCTTTGCACACCATTGCCATTTTTGTAATCACTTACACTAAATGGAGTTTAAAAGAAATATTCAAACTCGTCATGAAATAAGAAGAAAATTCAAGAAAAAGGTTTTTGTTCGTTTTGGCCTTAGGGCAACTAGCGATTTAATTTTTTTGCAAATAATAGTAAAACAATCACTCGTGCATATTATTCGGACTTTGAAAAGGGGTTTCACCCTCAGGCATGACCTTGACCTCATTTTTTGGTACTGACCTACCTGGTATAATATATATCGTATGAGGGGTAGAGTGAGAATAATCCATATAAGCCAAGGAGGCAGCAGCTTTTGATGTTTTCAACCAAATAAAATCAGATTTTCTTTCTGTTCGGGAACGGGATGATAAGTATCGGAATGCAGCTAAAAAGGTTTTTTCGGAGATTTTCATATTGATAAAAACTTATGAATTTCAGTTGTTACGTGACACGCTGCATAATTTGGGACAAGCCGTTACGGATCATACAAAGTTAACCAAGGAAAGGCTTTAGTTTCGGTGTAGGTGACCTCCACCAGAAGTGGCAGAGGTTGGATGTCAGTGTAGTTATGTTTATAAGTGTGGTTAACGTCTTGTATATCGGTGTTTGTTTATAAGTTATGCATGGAGGTGTTGCATGTGACGTTATTTACTAGGTGGCGCTCTTAACCCAGCTCGCTCTCATTTTCCCACTGATGAAAATATAAAAATGACTTATTATTATGACTCATACGGACGAATCATTGACTGATTTTGCAGGATTTGGACAAGTTAAAAACGGAAAACGATAATTTGGGTCAACGACAAGCTCAGTTGCACGACGAGAGTCTTTATCACGAACAACAATATCTTCAAATCGAAACAAGATTAAAAGAAATTGAATCTGAAAATAAAAGACTAAAATCAGGTAAGACATCAGAACTAGACTCATACGCGAAGGTTACAATCGGACTGTCTCATCGACTGAGTTTTCGACTATTCCCAAAAATGAAATTTTTAGAATTGGATAGCGTAGAATCGTTAGATCTTCTCGCGGAAAACGAATCTCTCAAAAAACAAAACGAAAATCTTCATCAACTTTTAGCCAATCAGCAATCAGATTACGCAAATCTTTCGAACCAACTTTCAAATCAGAATGAAAAATTGGTTGATGCTAAAGAAGCAACAGAAACACGATTCGAAACATTATTCAATAATCTACAACAAAGGAACGAGCTCGATTGAGTCCCTTATCATGGATATTTTATTTTGCTCTGTGACTTTCAGTGGGTTAAGTTTAAAATTATAAGCTCAAAAAAGTTCTAAAGTAAACGAGGGTATGCTAACCGAACGAATTCAAAATCTTGACGACGAAGGAAAGTCTTAAAAACTTTATGATTCTCTATCTTACCGCCTACCCATTTTTATACATTAGTTTCATGTGACCTACTATTTTCTGCGTAGGATAGCTCCTGAGATATATATTTCAAAAATTTGTACGAACAAATTTTTGAGACTTTTTTAAAAGTTGTTCGTTTAAATGGAATTATTGAAGATTCTAGAGTTCAAGCAGAAGCTTTGGAAAAGCGAATCAAGTCTGAAATCGATTCAAATTCAGAGTTAAAATGTCAATTTCACGAAATCGAAGCCCAATTACATGGAGAAACAATAAAAAGGGAAAATATAGAATCAGAAATGAAAAATGTTCATCAAATAAGGAAAATGTTCAAATGTAAGGATGCATGGATATCTAGTCCCAAGGGTAGTTCTTGTTAGATTCCGGTTGAATTTAGTTTCCCATGAAATCGATATTTTCGATTTCGACTTGGATTCCGACTTCATCCGTCTATGAAATTCAAAGTTGAATGTAATCTCACAAGGGGTACCCTTAACCAAATCGTTTTCTATAACCAAAACCTGATTGAACGCAAAAAAAGATTAAAAACGGATTCTGAATCAGCGGATTTAAATCGAGAAATTAAAAATCAAAATCATAATTTGGAGGAAGCTAAATCGACAATCGAGAAGCTTGAATTAGAATCGGTTGCTAGTAATGAAGAAATTCGTAAACTGAAGGAGAATTCGGAAAAACTCGAAGAAGATCTTTCGTTATTGGGCCTCAAGGTGAAAGATCTTGAACTCGAAGTCGACGAAAAGTCTTCTCAGATTGGTATTCTTGAGTCCGAAAAGAAAAATCTAGTCGAAGTTCAGAGTGACCTTGAATCTCAAATCGTGAAGGTTCGAAATGATGCTGAGACCTTTTTTGCCGAGACTTCAAAAACTCAATCTGACGCGAAAGAATATAAAGAACAAGTCAACAACGAAAAAGAAGCCCTTCTTCTTCAAATAACCGATCTGAAGACATCCAATACAAATCTTCAGCGAGATATATCATGCATTCAAGAGAAGGCTTCTCGTCTCGAAGAAGTTGAAGCCGAAAATCAACTCCTGAAAACACAAAATGTTGAAATTGAATCGGCCAGAACTCAAGAGCGCGAAAATTTCGCTGCCGAGTTGAAAAATTCACATCTGGAAATTGAAGAACTGTCAAAGGATTATGAAAAGTTCGCAAGTCAACTTCAGGACAAGGACGAACAAATACATCATATGGAAAACATTCGTGATGATCTTCATGGCAGAATTGAAGAAAATACTAATCTTCAGACTATCATTGACGAAAATCGAAAAGTTTTAGAATCAATGAATGATAAGTTAGCCGAGAAGACTACCGAGAATTCGTCACTTGAAGAAGACATAAAATTGCTCAACTCGAAGATTTCTTCATTTGATCTTGAACAATCTGAGCGTGAAGAAGTTCTTGAAGCCCGTCAAAATGCTGCGAACCTAGAAATTGATCAATTAAAATCAAATATAAGAGAGTTGAACGAATCAAATGAATTTATAAAAAGAAAAAATGAAGAATATCAAGAAGAAGTTGACATTTTGAAAGAAGTTAAATCTAACCTTGAGAAGAATCTCGAAGAGCTAGAAGAGGAAAAAAATGAATTTATTCGTCAAATTGAAAATATAAAAATTGAACTTGTAAACGAAAAAGCAACCTTGCCCGATCTTCAAATGAAATTGACTCAATCCCAAACCGAATTTGAGGAGCTAAAAGCAAATTATGAAACCCTGACCACTCGAAAAAACAATCTCGAAACCGAGTTAGATTCTAGAAATGAAGACTTGACCGGAAACACTGCACAAATTGCATTTCTGACAAAAGATGTAGCAGATAAAGTAGATATTATTACTAGACTTGAAGGAAAGGTACGAAATCGGTAATTTTACGTTGATAAAATTCCGGAGAAATTTATATTGCTCGATTTTAAAACAATCGATTCGTTATTCGGTTTTCGAACCTATTAAAGCTGACCATAATACTTTGGCTGACGATAATGAAAAACTATTGAATGAAGTTGAAAAGTGTCACACTGATCTCGAAAATGGGTCCGAGCAGCTCGAAATTATTCGTGTGCAACTATCGAATTCGAAATTGAATTATGATACTCTTCATGAGAAGCATTCTGAGTTACTCGAAGACCAAATCAAAAAAATTGAAGAAATGCAACTGATGGGCGAAAGTCTCGAATCTTATAAATCCCAAGTTCAAAAATTCGAAACAAAAGTTCAATTATTAGAGACAGCCAATCAGCAGCTAGATTCAAAATTAATTGATTATGGGGAAATAAGTTCAAAATGTGCCGATAATGAGCAAGAAGTTCACCAGCTGATTGTTGACAAATCAGAATTACAAGAACTCGTTGATCGCATCCAATTAGAAAATGGCTCACTCAAAAAGACTACTGAACAGCTCGAAAAACAATTGTCAGAAAAATCTGAAATTGCTCAAGATAAAGAAAAGCTGATTGGAGAACTTCAAGGGAAATTTGAAGAGCTCTCAGGAACGGATTCGTCACTAAAAAAATTTGTTAATAGCCAGTTTCGAACTCGGAATATCTTGTTTGAAGCGAGATAATGACCTTGCGAATCCAAAAAAAGCTGATTTTAATCAAAAAGAGCTTTTGACCGACGAGCTTGATCGTTTGAGAGCTGAAATGATGACAGAAGAGGAACAGTTGACTCGAAAAGAAATGGAAATTAATATAGAAAAGCAAAAAGATGAAATTTTCCTTTTAAGTAACCAAATTGAAGAGATTCAAGCTAATCTCACCGATACACAAGCCCAAAAGGCTGGTTTTTACCGAAATTAACCATTTTCGACGTTACTTTGTGCTTTTTTTGAGGTTATTTTCCCGACGTTATTGATGTAAAATGTCCAGTTGAGGTTAAAATAGGTCACTGAGTCGAGTTAATAGTTTGGGACTTTCGCCGAGACTAAAACCGATATAAGGATGAATTAATTCAAAAATTGACCGAGGCTGAGGCTAGTCGAAATCAAATTCAATCTGATGCGAAACAAATGGCTGACGAACTAGTCGCTCAATATAATCGCTTTCAAACTGAACAAGACGAACTGAAGTCCGGCTTAGAGAAAGCACATGGCGAACAGCTCAGACAAGCTAGCGAACAATTTGAGAATGAAAAGAATACGTTACTTGAGAATTTCAGCGAAAAATATCAACATCTTGAAAGTGAAAATGAGACTAAACTTTCAGGAATGAGATTTTACACCCCCCTCCCCCCAAAAAAATCAAATCCCGATAATTTTGCTTTGAAATTCTCCTTATTTGAGGTGCTTGAAATAAAGCAATAAAACTGTAGTACGGGTGTTACGTCCGCCAAGACCATATTATTCACACCTCTCATGCGTACATTTAGTAATAGTCAGATCTCTAATCGCCTCTTCAAATCTTATTTTTTGTTTAGTTAAAATTGGCAATGAAAAATTTCCCCATGACAACTTCTATTCGTTTGATTAGGGTCTTCTCTACAAAAGTTAATTGGAGCTAACCCACTTGGATCTCTGACGAATTGACTTTTTTGACTTCGTGAAAACTAGGGAGGCCCTGGTATGATAGGTCCCAACGAGGATGGCACGTTACCGATCCTTGATCATCAAAAATGACCTAATCGAAAAATACTTTTTGTAAGAGTATGATTACTTTGAAGACTTTCAAGTTCAAATACTTTCAAGTCATCAAAAATCTTGAATTTTAGTTCGTTCTCTATAATTTGATCAGGTCGAACCTTTTGAAAATTTCAACCCCCTTTTTCGATATTGATTTTCGAGCGTTTTTTCGAGCCATTTTTCAAGACACTTTCACTCTGAGTAGAAATCAATTCAGGGCGTTTATCTCTTACTATTCACCTCTTGCCATTTGTCTTTTCTCATTTTTTTATTCGAACGCCCTAAAATCTCTATACAAAGAATTCAAAGAACAAATTGGACAAATTAGAGACGAAAATGAAAAATTCCAGCAAACAATAAGGCATCGGAATTCATAATTATTATTCTATATATGTTTTTATTCAATATTTAATTATAATATTTGATATTAATATTATTTTTCGATAGAGATAAATTTTGAATTTTAAAAAAGTGAATTAAATAATGAACTGAAAACGAGTGTCGCACAAAATCAAGAAAGAGAAGCCGAGATGGATGCTCTGACACAAGACTTGGCCGACTTGATACCGGTTTCAGAAAATCTTAAGAAGGAAAATGATCATTTTAAACTTGAAATTGAAAGTTTGAAACAAGCCATTGAAGAAGGTGAAACTGAACGTATTCAAATGCTCAGGAATGATATTTAATATTATCCTTTCTCTGTAACAGTTAAAATGTGATTTTACGCCGATTCATGTGGTTGAATCCGCTTTTTCATGAGATATTACCATTGACATTTGTACATTTTTAATCATATCTCAACATATACATACCATTACAAAACGGTTTGTGTTATGAGACCGGAAAAATATGTTATTATCATAGAGCATCATAATATATAATAATTTATGAATATCTTGAAAAGTCACATCGAAAGTGAAAATAAGAAAACGGAGCAATTACGAATCGAAATCAATGGCCTGAATAGTGAAATCGAGTCGAAAATCGAATCGGAGAAAAAACTTCAAGGTCAAGTCGATATTCTTCGTGGAACTATCGAAAAATTGGGCTGTGAATTGAATGAGTATCGTGCTATGAATATGAGTATGACCACAAATGGTACAAATACTACGCAGTATATTCCAATTGTTCCCAACCAGCTTCAAGGTGGAGCGCCACAAGTGGCGGGAATGGCAGCTATAGCGCCACCAACTCCAGATGACTCGGTGCTAACAGAAGGGTCATTACCAGACTCGGAAATTGGAGAAATGGATAATAAAGATATCGAAATTATGCAGTTGAAGGAACAGGTTGAAAAACTGAAAGAAGAAGTTGTTCGTCTTCAATATTCACTTTCACAATCCCTATCGCAATCGCAATCACGATCTCAAACTACCTCACTCGAGTATGTCACCGCTGGTCCGGATGACGGTCTCTTTGAAGGTCCACTCGAAGACACATTCCTTCCTGAAACGAAGATTGAAGCCAGTCCAATAGTCAGAATCACAGATAAAAATGAATTCGAAGAAAAACTTGAAGAACTCGAGAGGGAACGAGAAGATCAGCTCATGGCCAAAAATGACCAGCTTGAATCACTCGAAGAAACGCGTCAGAATGAAAAGAAAAAGGCTTCAGAAATCGAAGAAAAGCTTCGTGCGAAGGTCAAAGAGCTTAATGAAGCACTTGATAAGGCTCAAGGTTTCAACGAAAATGGTCCTTTGGTTGCACCTGAGAATGTCACAACGGAGGAAGTTCTCGAATTGAAGAGTCAAAATGAATTTCTTCAAAAACAGGCTGAAGAGTTTGCTGATGAACTTGAGAAGACAATCAACTCAGAAGACGATTTATCCAAAGAAAATATTCTTCTCCAAAAACAGCTGGTTGATCTCAAAACAGAGTTGGAAGCGATTAAGACGGAGACACCAGAACGATTTGAAAGACTCATGCACGGTTTTGGAAATGAAAGAAAAGAATTTGATGAAGCTCACGAAAAAGTTTATGATGATAATGAACAATTGAGAAAGGCTCTGGTCAAAATTAATTCGAAAGTTAAAGAATTTACAAATGTTATTAACAAGGAACACAATGCTTCTGTCGACATGTCACAAATTGGTCAGTATTTTTTCTCATTTTTACTCTAATTTCGACAAAAACATTACGTTTGAGCACCCCCCTTATTTATGCTAACCTCTAAATCAACCCCTAGTCGACCTGATTTTGACCGAATACTAATACATTTTATGGTCATTTCTATCCAAAACGAACAATTTTTTTATCATGTGTAATTTAATGAATTTTTAGAACAATATCCGATCGAGGACGAAGAAATGGAGATTGAAGAGGGTGTTGCTGTTACAGAACAAGTTGTAAATCTACTTGACCAGATGATTAAACAGGGTAAGGAGCTCAAACTTGGAAATCTAACTGGCCATTCTGCCACTGGCGAAGATACCCTTAATATGGAAGAAGACGGCGATTGTTTCGTTGGATACGGTACAGAAATTAGTATTAGTCCAGTGCTTGTGTAGTACATCATAATTCATAAATAATCATAATTTTCATGCGATTTGTACATGATAAATTATTCGGTGCTATGTTAAGGTTACATCGATAGGCATTTTGATGTTAATTATATTTGTGAAAAATGCTCATAACATCACACCCAATTTTAAACGCCTCAATCATCCAGGTTGTTCCCGTTAAACATCTTGAACGTCAATTTAAACTATTATACAGTAGTTGTAACAATATTTTGAAGTTTTGGCTTTCTAGAAACTTTTACGTGAACAACCCAAACATTCTTTCATTCCAAAATCAAAACCAATCATACCTACCAACAGTTTTTGCAGAAACATGGTCCCGATTTATTATCGAACTATGCTTCGTGTTTTCGAAATTAAAGACGTCGTTTTACAAAGGCGTATTTTCTAGTCGATCGGATGTAAACCTTTTACCAGTGTAAAATACTGAAGTCTTACAAAAGGTCAACATCCCAAAGTTTTTTTTAATCCATCTGAGCGTATTTCGGTAAAGGTGATTTTTATTATGCGCGCTATCATGTGACTTTCAATTCTCTAACAGTCACATGACTGACTTCCGCTATAAAGAATATATATTCATCGAGCTCATTGTTTCATTGATCATTTGAATTTTCTCACGTTTTGTCATTGATAACCTAACTACTTCAGGAGAATTCGCAAGTCCGGCACCATCAAGTCCCGTGAAAGCCGACCGTCCTGGTTCTCAGCGTTTCACAGAGATTCAAAATCTTCGAACTCGAGTTGAGACACTAGAAGAGGACAATGCTCAGCTCAACGATCGCGTCCAAGCCATTGTGGCGGAAAATTTTGCCTCTGTTGATGAACAGACTCGAAAAATTTTCGAAATGACTCAAGCCCAGCATTTTGCCGAGCGAAATCAAAAGGATGACAAAATCAGAAGACTTGAAGATGAAGTGCATGAAGCCAGATCAGGCCTTTCTGATCATATACACCAGCTGAAGCGCGAGAATGGCGATTTGATATCACGAAACGAACATCTGGAACGTGATATTGAATCAAAAATCGAGTTTGTCGAAACTCAATCGAAGGAGCAAGAAGCCGAGAGGGTCCAACAAGAAGAAAAAATTAAAACTCTTCAGTCGGCTTTGACAAAACTTCGTAATGAGAATAGGGTAAGAAAATTTAGTAGCGAAGAAATTCCGAATTTTCCCGGCTTTGAAGATTTTAAAAATCCCGCTGACCAGCGCCAGACGATGGAAATTGACACGGTAAAAATGGTGGTAGATATTTCAGGCTTTTTATGTTTCGACCTATATAAAAGTTGTATGTAAAAAATTATAAAGTTTAGTCCTAAACCTGAGACTCTGGAATTAACTGATAAAACTAGACATTGATATAAAGCGCTCAAAAAAGAGACTTCAGTATAAGGGCTAAAGCATGGCAAGTCTAACATCGAGAAGAGTAAGAGCATTAGCCTTGAAACTATCTAGAGATTTTGTCATGTTTTTCGCCGAGGTTTTTTGGAACCATAGAGTAAGAACACGATTTATGATAATAACGACCAATTGGTCAAATTGGTCATCCCAAGTTGGGAATTCCCAACAATTTTTTTAAAGGCTTTGAAATTTAAAAATCTATATTTGTCAAAAGTATTTACTCGTCCTGATGGTTTTTCGATAAAGTTTACGGTAGCCAAACATTCAAGATTCAAAACTTCCATTCAAAAATTTGATATTTGCCTTACGCTAGTATTTTTCGGCTAAAAATTTCAGTTTAATGAGAAAAATCGAAGAACAATGATTGTATAAATCATGAACTTTTTACGAATCTCGGCGATTCCGTTTCGGCACGTTCGAAATGGGTATAGAAACGTACGATTTTTAGTTAAAACAGATCTCTAGAAACGAAAATGACCTATCGAAACCAGTCTTTTGACGTTTTCCACAGAATTAACTTCGTTAGGTTATTTTCTACTGACTTGTCATGTCAGCTTTTCTTTGAATGGTCCATGCTAATCCACTCGGGTGCTTTTAACAGTTAACACACAAAGAAAACAACTAACATCCGATTTAGGCCAAACTGCATGAGACTGAATTCGAAGTTTCAAACTACAAAGGCCGAGAAGTCCCATTACAGGAGCGAATCGAAAAACTCGAAAAAGATCTACAGAGAGAACGCGAAAATCGAGACAATATTCAAACTGATTACAATCTTTTATGTCAAAAGGTATTAATTTAATTTTTTTAATAAGCTCACGAGATGGGTCATGAATCAAGACTCGTGAGGTCAAAATGACCTAAAGATGGGGGCCTCTTTAGATGGTCGTCCCCATGCGTAAGACGTCATCAGAAAGACACACCCCACTTTAGCTTGAACTTGTTTTTTTATGCAGCGTGATTTTGGTGATTCTTTTTCTTGATTATTGTTTTAGAATAATAAAAATATTCAAAAGGTAAACAATATATTAAAACTATGTAAACAAGTTCATTTTGAGAACATACCGTTTTATCAAAATGAATTCATTTTACTCAATGTCTACGTTATACCATGTCGACAAATTCAGATTGAGGAATGATTTCTTAATCTGGCCATATGGTCATTAACTACTCACTACCTGCCTCTTGTTGGCAGCAAACTTACTTATTGTTCTGGACCAGGATACAGATTCTTATCCTTGATTCAGACATGTAACAACGCTCTTCACTGTAAAAATAGTTAAATGTCATTATCATACTGTGTTTTTAGCTCGAAATGACGGAAGAAGAAAATCGAACATTGAAAAATGAAAAATCCGAAGTTTTCTCTGAGAAGGAGGTTATGGAAGAGGAACTTAGACTTGCCTACGCTCGAATTTCTGAGCTGGAAATTTTCATCGATAGAATTAAACTTGGAAATCAGTCCCGTCAATCACGATCAAATACCTCATTATCAGGTAGAGTGTCGTTCCATTTTAGTTCTTTTGAATTGCGTTCATCATTACGGAACTATTACGTATTTGCTTTTTAGATTCAACTCAAAACTTATCGAAATCAACTTCAAACTTGAGACCATTCCAAGATGAAACTAAGCTAAATGAAACACCAAGCTTATCTCTTCACAACCTCGCATTGGGAGATTATCCTCAACCATCTCCCGCCGAGGCAAATCAGCATCATGCCGATCTACTCGAAGATTTGGCCGAAAAATCAAAAATAATTGAAAAACTCGAATCAGAAATCGACACACTTCGCACTGAACTTGAAGAAACTCGCGACCATTTAGATCGCGCTCTTCAAAGTGCGCCAGCAAGTGCCAAGTCATCAAATGGAGCTTCACCACGTGAGCCGAAAAAGTCGGTTCACTCATTATTAGAAGATTTATCTGAGCGGGAAAATCAAATTTATGAAAAGGTATGGGTGAAAAATCACAAAAAAGGACATTCATCTCGCGAATACCACTGATAAAAACCAGTAATATTGTCATATCACTAGTTTGGCAAATACTCACTAACACATCAATCGAACACTAAATTCACAAAGTTTACGGTGGATTCATATAAATGCGTTGATTTGAATTTTATCCACGTATTTGTATAAATCTTGAATCATATCACACCTATCAAAGGAGGAAGAGCTATTCGAACTTCAGGATGAAATTCAAAAACTCAAAAATGAAAATCAAAATCTCAAAGAGAAGCTATCTGAAGTCTTGAACCAAAACTTCAATTTGACCGGTCAAGAAACTTTTACTGTCGAAGACCCTAATCCAACGTTTGAGTCTATGGCTCCAGAAACTCATTCGCAAGCGACACCCAGTGGTGGAATGAATATGGCAGAACTCGAAGAAGAATTATTGAAGGCAAAAGATGAAAATGAAGAACTTATTTCGAAAAATCATCTCCTAGAAGATAAAATTGATGATTTGAATTATCTGATCAAGAAGCTTAAAAAGGTAAGAAACTTACACAAAGGTCGTGAGGTGTACGACTAGGCCTTTATTAAGGAGAATAAGTAAATCGTTTATCTTAGAGGCAATTTGCATGTGAACTTTTGAATCTTTCATTGAGTGTTGAATATTGAAACATTATAGATTGTAGTTTTTCCAGAGCTGAAGTCTCTCAGATTATTACTTCTAATGATCTAAAGATTCTTTGAATGCGTAACAAAAATTTAATTTTTTGATTCACGGTGAGATCATCGGGTACCATGGCATACAATATCGAAGTCCTCTCATATCTCTTTTATGAATGTTTACCGATTTCTACACTATAGTCTATAGATTGTAGAACACTCAGTATTCTGTCTAGTTGGGGTCTAATTATATTCAAGTTCAAGTCATTGAGGTTAGGATAAAGCTATTTAGCCTTGAAAGGTCTGTGTTTAAAAATAAGTGTGTTGTTCAATAATTCAAGGGGCTCCTTCTTTTTGTATTCCACAAGCTTCAGCTTCAGTCTCTTGGTATTAGAGAATCAGAGAAATCAAAATGCTTCCAATAAGTCGGGTCTCAATTATAATTTCTCAAACCTGACGTTTTTTACGGTTATATGGTAGTGATAAGTCAATGTTAACAGTAGTAAACTATCGATATTATACGCTTCTGAGTTTGCGTTCATCTGCGATGATGTAAGTCAGATCTACGCACAAATCAGAAGGCGTTTTATAACCAAAGTTTAGGACTCCTAATTTTAACTTATCTGCTAGTTATATGAAAGGGAATCCACGTCGTCAAGGATGAAAAGTCTTTTGAAAGTTAAGTTGAAAACAATTTCAGTGGCGGAACTGGACTATATCGTTTTATCTTTCCATTATTTTAAGTCAATTTCAGCTTTCAATGCGGCGTTTTTCCACTTAAAATTCACCAAAAACTTTTTGATCCTTGACCGGCAATTATGTAACACAAAGTTAAGTCCTTATACAATATCTGAGATTTTAATAAAAAATTGAGACCATTTGTAAGCCTTGAGCAGGCACCAAATCTAAGCGTTTCCGAAATCTCAGAAGACATACTGAGTGATGGGACTCTTTGTGATTCAGATACGGTAATTTACCAGTTCATGTTTGTTTATTTTGTGAAATAAATCGAGATTTCAGAATTTACTTCTTCTGTTGGAAATAATAAAGACATTTGAAGGGTTTTCAACTAGATTACTTTTTATTTTATCTTACATAAAGGTTCTTATCTTGGTGTTTCAGTTTTCACTCATTGCTTGGGCAACGTTTTTCCTTAGAATTTTGTGTATTACATAATTTTCGAAATTACATAATATTTTTAGGAATCTTCGGCCCAGTTCACATCATCGCCAGAAATCTCTCCACGTGACAAGCGGCGCGCATCATCACCCCGTCGAGGTCCCGATGAGTACAGTTTATCGGATTCTATATCCGATCTCGAGTTAGACACTCCAAATTCGTCATTTGGTCAAATCGATAAAGCTGAAGGTAGCCACAATAGTGCAAATAAATCGCGTGATGCAAGATCGAGATCACGTGACCCCAGATCCAAATCTAAAGATCGATCTTATACTGCATCCCGACATGACACTAGTGCACGATCACGCGATATAGATGAACTTTCACCACGATCAAGACATGATGAAATGATCAGACAGAATCGATCTCATGACCGATCGACACATGATCGCTCACGTGATCAAAATCCTGACATCTCATACGAGCGAGCTCAAAACCGATCACACCGCTCTGACAAAAACCGAAGTTTGAATGACTCCAATCTTTCGACCAGATCTGCGGACCGATCTCGCGCTCGGTTGGAATCCGATCTGATCGATAAACAGCGTGAGATTGCCACTCTAGAAAAGATTGTTGAAGAACTCAATACCGAACTTCAGTCTTCTCAAGCCAAACTCACTGATTTCATCGAATCTAATAAACAGGCACGCGAGCAACAACGCCGAGATATTGAGCAATGGCGTCAAGATCAGATAACGAAAATGGTGTCACCCGAATCACATGCCGAGCTTCAAGAAAAGCTAATTGAATCTCACGCACAGTTAGATGAAGTTAGTAGCGAGCGAGTTTTAGT
Organism: Oikopleura longicauda; assembly: GCA_004367895.1. Classification (NCBI taxonomy): domain Eukaryota; kingdom Metazoa; phylum Chordata; class Appendicularia; order Copelata; family Oikopleuridae; genus Oikopleura; species Oikopleura longicauda. Next base: position 21,017 of record SCLD01092315.1, on the reverse strand, counting down.
CATTGATGAACTAGAAAAAATTCGAAATCGTGTTCACCAGCTACAAGTAGACAAACGCGAATTGAAGGATTCATGTGATATCCTAAAGGAAGAAGTTCGCCTCCGAGATGAAAATATTGATCGCCTTCAAGACCAAAACATTCGTGAATACGAAGACGAAATTACTAATCTACGCAGTGAACTTGATCGAATGCATCAAGACTTTCAAGATCAAGGAGAATTGACAGATACGATTGACAATCTAACCAATGAGCTTGACGGATTAAGAAGCGTTTATCAAGAATCGAAGGAGACCATTGCATCATTGAAGGCCGGACAAGCTAACCTGAAGAAGGATTCAGCAGAAAATCTTCAGCGTCTTCAAAGAGAAATTGAAGATAATCGGGATAAATCGATTCACATTGATGAGCTCGAAGCCCGTCTTCGAACTGATGACACACTGAAGGTCGTACGAGATCAACTGAAGGCTGACAATGAAAAACTCCATAAGGAGCTAGAAAAGGCTTCGAATAAGATAATACAACATGAGATAAGGCAAAAAGATCAGCAGGAGACTATTACGAATCTTTTCAAGGAAATCGAAGAACATAAAGCAGAGCTTGATGAAATTCAAAATACTTCTAGATGCTCAGATGCGTCTTCAGCCAAGTCACAATCGGAACTCATGAAAGAGATAAATGCCCTGAAAGAATCTCTTTCCTTTGTTACCATTGACCGTGACAATAAGCTAGATGAGATCAAGGCAATGCGATCGCGATGTCATGAACTCGAGAAACAACTTGATGAACAGTTGCGAAATGTAGAAATTTCTGGTCGGGGCGAAGAACTTATTTCACGGCTTCAGGCAGAACTCGATCAGCAAGAAGAACTTGACGAGAAGATTATGAGTCATTTCAATATGGATTCTCCATCGGCTTCAAGTCAAGGCAAAAATTCCGGAAAACTTCAACAACTTTTGGATCGCGTTTGTGACGAGGGTACAGCTGTTTTTAATTTAAGCGAACTTCTTCTCCACAAAGATAAATCAGATTCTGAAAAGCATTTTGAAATGGAAAATCTTATAAGACGATTTGAATCGAAGATTGAACAAGAAAAATTAATCAATTCCGATTTACAAGAATCACTACGAAGAGAACAGTCGCGAATTCACGACCAGGAGCGACGAGCAGATTGCGATAAGAAAATGATTGAATCGTTACAAACACAATTGGCACAGTCAAGGTGAGTTCATGGTTTACTTGGGTATAATTTACTTGAATAAGGAGAGATCACGTGGAAGCTAGAACGTTTCTGAAACACGTGACGAAAACTTAAAAAACGATTATTTCGAAACTAGGTGGAACGTTTCTGAAACACGTGACAAATTAACATGAAAGAACAATAATTGCGAAAATCGGTAGAACATTTTCTGCACGAGCCTTTTTCTAGTCAGAAGTATCTTTGAAATATTCTTATTGAGGGGTACATATTGTAGTTTGAATGTCATAAAATAGGAGAACTAAACACCCATGAACACTCGAGTAGGAATACTTCAAAGTCTAACGGCTAATGTCATTAAATCACATCAGAATAGACTTTTCATGTTGCCTGATAATAAGCTCCATGTTTTGAACCACGATTTAATGGTCGTCAATTTTATCATCCATGATTCAATAAGACGATGTGCATTTGAATAGGCATTCCCTTGAATCATGGACATCGGATAAACGGCCCGGAACTACGACAGACCTATTACATGACAAATCTTTTATCGGAAGCTCTCATTATCATGAATTATCATGAAATCATGAATTATCATGAAATTGAATATCTTTATTGACCTCATTTATCTCAATATAGAAAATTCGGCACGCGAATAGTCAATAATAATATAATCAATGAATTAAAATGATACAGGTTCAAAATAGACCTGTCGGAATATATCATCAAAGTATATTGAACTTTCACGTGACTTCGTCCTACAATACGTTCTACGCTTCGTGAGGACGAATCGTTAAAGTTAATCTAAGCAGAAAATTTGCATTTTTAAATTTTTCGTATTTCTTATTGAAAGTGGATGTGTGTTTTTGCTATGAGTTTCTCAAACCCGGTCTGTTATGCGCATTGTGATATGAAATATTAAAAAGTTTAAATGAGCCTTTATCAGAGCTTCTTTGATAATCACCAATGAGAATTACTTTGGTATATATTTTACGCACAGTTTATAGACTTCCTTAATTTCTGGTGATATGAAATGATAGTCAATATGATTATAGTTTTATATGATAGTTAATATAAATTTGCCATTGTTGGAAGCTGTCGTAAGATTTTGAACAGTTGAAAAATTAAAAATTTTCGACCCCACTTTTGACACCGATTCAATAATTTTGATGATTTCCCAAAATTGAATTTTATCAAAATCCCCGATTGGCTGCGTACCGTATTGAACTGAATTTATTTTAAATGTCAGAAATGTTTAATTTACGACTTTGTACGGTTTATATCATGTTCACGCTGGATACACTTTGTATAATTTGTGTGAATGTACTTTTGATATAGGCTATATCATACGCGTAAATTATGTTAACCGGCGGTTGATTCGAATGGTGGCGCCCCTATCCTCTCGGATGATATAAAACCGAAGTCCAGTTTAGTATTTCATACAAAATAATTTAAATATTTAAATATAGTATATCAATATAAATGTTGGTGATTTTATTTCTGCCAATTTTTGCACATTGTCTCCCGCGTTGGGGTAGCAAACCAACAAATAGTGCCTACAGTTACGCCCACGCAAAATCAAATTCAATTCGTTCAAAAAAACCAACAAACCTCCAGCTTTATGTTAATAAGCGAATTCTTTCGAAAACTGCCTGTGATAAGCTACCAGTATGGAGACAAGCTAAATTCGATCAATTTGAAAACAAAAATATTGAAAAAATGGTTTTCCTTTTGCATCATTATTGCCTACGCAATCGTCCATTCTTTCTCGTCCAAAGAGCGTAGGCAACGCGGATAGACCATTATTTATTTCTGACCTAATAATATAATAAAAAATAATATACTCTGGATTTTGAAAACTGCTGTTATAGCATCTGACATTTTTTGTGAACCCGTGATCTTGCTTACGGTTTTTTCCGGTAAAAGTTGCCTTTATTAGTTTGTTTAAACAGATCTTTTTATCGTGACAGTTTAACATTTTTGAATTTTTGTGTGTCACTCAGTCTCTATACTTTTTCGAAACGTCGATGAAGTTAGTACGGCCCTTCAGTTCAAAAGTGATGATAAATGTGACATATGCCACGTGACCTCTCCGAACCATGTGTAATTTAGGTTTATCATCAGATAAAATCCTCGGTTACTTTGTGTGTAATAAATTGAAATTTTAGTCGCGAGCTTGGTGACAAATGTGTTGAGGTGTCGCGTTGTCTGGCCGAGATTGGCGTCATCAAACAGGAGCTTATTGATAAAACCAATCTCCTTCATGCTTCCCAGGAAATGATTGACAACCTACGCACGGATGCAGAAAAAATGCGCCAGGAATTTAGTAACTACGATCAGATGATTACAAATACTAAATACGAAACGGAGGTAATGAGGATACACTCAAATTATCTGGTAAGTCACAGCTCAAATAAGCTACCCCTACCCATATTTGATGGGTTGGACGGTGGACTTGGTGATGTGGTGACTCATCAAAAAATCAGCAAATCAGCTGTTTCATTTTGAAACAATCAAGTAACCACCAGATGGCTATTTTGTTGTGAGAATTTATCTAAAACACTTTAATCAGTTTTTGTTTCATATCCGCTCTAGGATGTTCCCTTGCAAATTTATAAGCTTCATATGCAGTATGACATGCTATGCACGTCATGATTATTATCTTTTTGAAATTATGTCATAAGTTATGAATCATAACTTCTAACAGCACTTTCTATTTGAATTTCTATGCTGTCCACACATACGGTCAAATCATTATTATTATTCAACCACAGACGGAATGAGATACAAAAGTATTAATTTGTTTAATTTTACATCTTAATTGACAAGTTCATAACAGGACTTAAAATTCAGCAGTTTAACTGCCGGTAATTGATCAGCAAATGGTTGAATACGGAAAATTCAAGTCATTAATATTTAACCATTAGTGTGAATGCCTCTGAACGAGTAATTGATAAATGGGCCGCAAAATATACAGTAACCACGTAATATTCGATAACAAAAACGTTTAGTATAGAGAATTTTAGATTTTACCAATTGGTTGGAATTCTTTCATAATTGTGATTCAGATTACGGAATCGTTACATAATCATTGGAAGATTCCTTAATCTGTGTCGCTATTGGTTCTTGTCGTGATTATCATGATATGCATAGATCTTGCCATGATTTTGATTTTATATGCATTGCTGTGGATTTATTTTATGGTTTGAATTTTCAAGTTTAAAAAAAAATTAAGGCCCAGCTGAGCGCTCTAGAGTTGAGAGCAATCACAGGATCACGTGGCTCTAACCACCCACGTGGTGTTCAACCTTCGCGACAAATTCATATCTCTTCAACAATTTCTTCTCCTAATTCTTCTTCATATCTACAAAATTCTTATAATCCTTCCGATCTTCCGCCTACATATCCTAGATCTTCTTCGAGCTCTCACTATAGAGATCAGAGAATACGGGACTCACTAGGACACTCTAGGGAATCTCCTAGTAGGGATCACTCTCGACATTCTAGCCGTCGGAACTTTTTAATCAATCCTTCTCCTCTTTCTTACTCATTTATTTCTTCATCTGATCACTATTCTTGCAACTCAGATGATTGATCGCAAACTTCCTTCAAAATTGTTTGCAATCGGTTATTTGAATTGCAGGCTAGGTGCAACTCTAAAATCGATACGAGATTAGAGTGCGACAATCGAACAAGGTTGTAGTATGTGTAGAGTGAATTCTCAGAAAAATGCTTTTTTGACCTCACGTGACCTTTTTCGAAATCAGACTGAAAATTTATTTCAAATGAGCCCGAAATAGGGTCACATGACATAAAAATGACGGTCATCATAGTTATTTTTGGGGCAATTTTACCCAAGAAAAGTATTGACTACTAGAATTCACTGTATGTGTCGTACTATTACCTCGCACGGTGCCATTCGCACCTCTACATATAATTATTTATTCGACTCTGATTATACCCGATTTCGTAATCTGAGTTCGGATGATTAAATATCAATTTATTTTATGGTTTTCAGGAATTGGAGCTTGAGCTTACTGAAAAGAAAAATGAAAACGAGCAAGTCCTTTCCGATTTATCACGAGCCCAAAAAGAAAATGAAAAGCTGAAATCTGATTTGATCGCAGCTAAAAGAAAATTTGATGAAATCAGCTCGAAGTCTTCAGCATCAAGTGAACTCGAGTCGGAATTAAGATCTGCTAGACAGGCTGAAGAAGCCGAACGAAGGTGAGTTTTTATAATCCCTCGACACACCATTGTGGGTGTGTATGAGTCATACGTTTTGACGTTTTTAACCATGTTTCAAGGCTAAATCAGCAATTGAACCAGCAACTAAAGATAGAGATTGAAACAGTTGCCAGTTTGAAAAATAAAATGTCAGATCTCGAACACCAGAGTTCAACAGAAAGTCGATCATCTTCTGATAAACTGTCTTCCAAACTCAAAGACTTGACGCATAAACTTGAACAACATCGCCTCAAAGTTCAGGAAGCTAATCTTGATCGTGATAGACAAGCCGAGCTAAGAATGGAAGTCGAGTCGAAAATGGACGCTGGATTGTCACGTGAAAAACGTCTCATTTCAAAAGTTCAAATTCTGGAAGAAAGATTATTAAATATCAGCAATGATTCTGATCAAAATTCAGGAGATGAAAAAACATCTCTTCAAACAGTCCGTCACGGACTCGAACTCGCCAGACAGTCACTGTCCTCGTTATCAGCTCGATTACAGGTTAGATCATTGTCATCTTTGCCGGGTTAAAACTTATCTTTACAACACTAGGTGGCGACAGTGAGAAGCGATACAACCGAAATTGAAACTTGTAGAAATGAACTCACAGATCAACATCGAACCTTGACACTTATTGCTAGAACACTAAATTCAACCAGAAGTTCAAAGAGAGCAAAAGAAACTGGTGTACTGGAAGCTAGATTACAAGAACAACTGCATGCTTTAGAGGTATGTTTATTTATTTAAAACTATAATTTGTGATCATCAGTTTTATATTTTTACTCTCGACAGGATAAGATTCTCAAAACATGCCCCAATTACCTGTAAATTACCTGTAATGTTGGTATAAATTGTAATAAAAAATCAAATAATTGAACAAATCAACGGTCAGTATTACATCTCTTACCTGTTGCCAAAAATAAAATTAAAACTTATCATCACAATAATGAACTGGCCTGGTTTACGCCGAAAATGACCCAAATTAATTTGAATGATCTTAAGGAGAGTAACAATCGTATTGTCGAAATGCAAGAATCAACTCACAATCAAGAATTTACAAAATTGCAAGCAATGCATTCCAACTTTGCATCTCAAATTGAAACATTGAAAATCGAGAGAAAATCTGCCCTAAGTCAATTAGATGAATACCGTTCAAAATTGGTTAAACTTGAGCTAGAATTAGAAAGAAAAGAAAATGAACAACCACAATCAACTAGCTCTAGCTCGGGAACAGCACTTGTTAGGAAACAACAGAAAACTTACGAGCGCTATGCACGCGCAGAAAGTGCTCGAAAAGCTCTCGTTTACCAGAAAAAATATCTTTTATTAATAATTGGGGGCTTTCAAGAAACGGAAGAGTCTACCCTGAAGCTAATTTCAAAAATGGGAGGTCAACCTTCGCAAGATCTCGCAGTAACGCCCAGAAAGAAACCAATTATGCGATTCCGTGCAGCTGTCCGCGCCTGTATCGCTGTCCATAGGTACATTGATATCAATTTTAGCGAATTTTCTCTGACAATTTTATTTAGATTGGAATTTTTACGCAAAAAATGGCAAAAAACAATAACCAGAACGCGATCGTCTTCAAAAGACGTTGTATCTACTTCAGTTGCTTTAGCGTAAGTAGTTCAAAACTATTAATTTCGGTGTTTATAGCATTGAATTCAGCCCGCCTATCGGTCGTTTTATACGATTAGAACATCAATTTGACCGTCCAGGTTTTACTATTTGATAAGACTTATGATCAGTTATGAATGCTTTTATTGCGTTGTAGAATAAGCCCTTATCAGAGATAAAAATTATAAAATTTTGAGAAAATTATTTTTAGAATTTATATTTAGGCACAGACAATCATCAAGACCGCTAATCGAACATCATAAATATTAAAATCTTCAATTCTGTCTTCACAAACTAAACTGCCAAATTAATAAACTTCCTCTTTTTAACTTTAATTCCGTAAAGCAGTTTCAAGCTTGAACTCCAAATCACACGTGGATCTACTTATGTTTTATAGCAATAACCGGGAACGTAAAATTGAGAAATCGTTCTTGTTCTTTATGAATTGCATTGAGAATCCCTTAAGTGGAAGGTCCATCTATCGTAAAGACTATACGGTATAGTCTATAAGAAATCGCACTCGAAATGAGGTACACCTATGTTGCTGATATTTTTAAAATTTTCCGATCGTATCAGCAACATTCTGGGCCTATCAGCAACATTCAAACCATATCAGCAACATAGGTGGCCTTCGTCGATGAGTCCGGTCCGTGACTCCAAAGACCATGGGCCATGAGGACTATATGAAAATGCTAATGATTATATGCAATTTATCAATTGTTAATTGAAATGGTTTGAGTTAAAATTCTAGTGGAACTAGAAACATTTCCGACATTTCATTGAATAACCGTATTTAAAGAAGGGATGCAAATCATTATTTCCAGACAGGTCATCCTCCTGTATCCTGATTCTAGACAAGAAATGAACTTCTACTTGTCTTGATGCGAGGGAAATTAAAATGTTCTACCTTGTCCTTCCTGCCAGGAAAGATCTGATACGCCGATTGATTCAGAGTTGGATAAAGGATATGCTCTTGATCGCCAATTAAACCTTCTCACTGTATAAAAACGAAGGGACTATAATCAAATCATCAAAAAAAGAAAAATGAAAATTTTCGTTGCTTCAACTATTGCTGCAATCGGCGTCAATGGCCAAGAAACCATCTCATGTGACATCAACGGGAGTTCGACATCTTTGTTTGAAATTCATTGTGACGCAGAAGAGGCTGAAATGATTGTAACTATCAACGAAGCTTGTCGATTACAAGAATTTAGGAACGTTTCCATACTCAAAAAACGATCCCAAATTTACATTTCGATTATAGCAGGACCGTAAATGTCGATAAGTTTGAGATGTTAATTTTCAAAGTCACATCGATTTCGAGAATTCGTTCATTCAAGGTAACATCACTGCAAATACTGTTGCTGATATCAACACTGACTGTTCTGATTCGGGCGAATACGAGGCTAAAGACCTCGACGGAGCATGGACATGGGAAATCGATCTTAATGGTGACTGTGTCTCTTACGGATCATATAATCTTTACTGGAAAGCAGGTGAGAGTGTTCAAAAGAGGTTTTTCACATTTGATGACGATTTATTTTAGCGGATGAAAATATGTATCAACTTGGAACGGTACCACTTTCATGTAATCTTGGTCAAATTGAAGTCGACTCGGATTCTCTTGAGTTGACAGAAAGAAACATCGCTGGTCTCTCTGAATCGTTCACCGGCGCCATCAGGGTCGTTTAAAATCAAAATTTTGATGTTTTGGGGGTTTTAGCCGTCCAGGGTATGCACATCGATTCGCATCCTTCCTATTTCATTTGGAGGTGCTCAATATTAAACGAATCAAAGTGACTTGGTAGAATTAGAAGTCAAGGTTTCGCCCTCTACTGAGAATCCAAAAGTCAATGCTGACATAAACGTTGCAACTGCTATCCAAGACTATGCTGTTGCCACCAGTGCCGAAATTGGTAATCACGTTCAATTACGTAAGTACTTGTCAACTTTTTTAGTACCTAGCTCAAGGTCTCAAGAGAATTCCCATAATCAATTTGATCATTTAAGTTTTGAAAGAAAGTGATTCATCATACACTGTGATGGATGATTATTCCTTGTCACTCAACCAATGTTGGGCATCAAAGGCTGACGAAGAAGCCGACCACGTCTATGATAGCTCCTTGGGCCATATTCTTCTTTGGGACGAATTCTGTCCACAATTTCCATGGGTTGGTCCACTTGCTTATGCCACTGCCTCGTTACCTACCCACGTAAGTAAATTTGCGCCGCATAGTGAAGCGATGCTAGTTAAGTTGCAGCTTCATGAAAAAAGACATAACTGTGAACTGATAGGGAACTGGACAGGATGTCAGTGGATACCTTGGGGAATTCTGGGACACGAGCGACCAAGTTCAGCAAATTCATTTCCGTCAATTTGGATGGACAAATACTGCTAACACTGATGTATACTATCATTGTATCATCAAAGTTTGTGAATTGAGCGAACAAGAAAACTGTGCCTCTCTTCATCTACGAGATAGTAAGTTGTTTTAAATGACTAAACTTAACCATACTAAGTCTGGTCCATACTGAATCTGACTAATAATTATTTCAGCTGATCCAACGGTATGCGAATCTGACAATTCATTTGCACCACCAACGAGCACCAGAAAGAGACGATCACTGGCAAATAACGAACAAGCAAGTGTTTCTGCTGGAATCAGTGTCCAACCAATAAGTGCTTCAGAATGTCAAAATATAAGTGGCGATCATTCTGTTTGTTATGGAATCTAATTTTTTAATCAAAATCATTTATAAATAAATTTTTATTATTTTCAATCAGTTTAAATCGAGTTTTATTTAAATGATTAAACTTGGTTCAATAAATTTTGAACTGCAGGTGTTAAATCATTAACTTTTATTTTCACATTTAATTCGCCATTTTCGTCAGTTCCAATATCGAGATTATTTACTTTGATAGGATATTTCTGAGTCATGTACAAACAAATTGAATTCTGAGGATTTACCAGAAAAGAATTAAAGGTGAAAACTAAAAGTGAACGGTCAAGTATTTAACTGTACGGTACAACGGATCTATACTAAATGGTCCGATGGGCCAAGACTGGGAGGTCATTTTAGACGAAATTGGACGAATATAAGAAGGAAACTGTCCAGTGAAATTATCGAAATAGTTTTACCACATTTTACCTCGGGACGTCCACTTTAAGTCCAATGACCTCTACGTTGACCAATGACCGTTCACATTGGCTCAAAATGTAGTTCACTGTCGACTTTGGCCGTCGATTTTGATGCAAATGACCGTCTTGTTTGGTTCAATACCGTTTGAAATCATTTGATTCGGTGAAGATTTAAGAGCATGAAGGATATCATATCAGGACCGTATATCAGGACCGTATATCAGGACCGTATATCTGGACCGTATTAATATGGTAGGCATAATATATGTTATATAATATAACTTATATTCTTTATAATATTGTAAATATGATAGTCTTTATAGTCTATATAGACTATATGGTAAAGATACCATTAATATGCTTATTTCAGTTAATCTGGCCATTTAAGCGAAATCATCGAAATTCATTGAAACCTTTTGAAGGTCGGATAAGCATTCGAAGTTTTTTTCGATTACATCTGGATCAGATACTAATGTTTCGAATTATTTACAGTATCTTGTTATAATATGAGATTTAATTGAATTTTTTGAATTTTGAAATTTCCTGAGTCTCGAATATTATCACACATTGCTCGCAGAAAAGATGTGCTCATTATCGAATGTTCTGGTTCAAAGCAGTTACGAATCGCCATTTGAAAGGTGCTTTTTCAAGTTAAGCCAGACATATATCACTAAACTACGGGTATTATGAAAAATATACACACACTTAAAATAACGACTGTTAAAGTGTTTAGAAGAACCGTTGTAGACTACAACTTGTAGTCATAACTTCGTGTTTTACTAAACAACAACTATTGAATAGTTACTATTCACTTTACAGATTGATTCAACTTGGCTTTCAAGATTCAGCAGCTGATTGAGGGAAAATGGCATAGAAATACGCTCCTGTCCATGTATAACCAAAAATAGAAATAAGACTTAAAAAAATTGTTATGGTTCAAAGTTCAAAATGATTTCTCTTACCAAAAATCTTCATTTTTGAAAAGTTTTTTCTTCTGAATCAGAAGTTCTGATATCAAAAGTAGCAGCGATATTGAAAAGAATAAATAATGGATAAGTCCACGCTAACCCTTTTTTAGATGATGAAGTGGTATGAGTTGTGTATATAAATATAAAAAATAAAATATATCTAAGATAATATGTCAATTTAGACTTCTAATAAGCTTCTTCCTTTGATCAAATTATTAAGCGCAGTAGATCCCACACGCATTTTTCTACTCGGTGCTAAAAATTTTTTACGCACATTAGTACCATGACTAATACAGCGTAAAACAGCGGTTTGAGTTACAAAAGAACATCAGAATAACTGTGAATGTTATAAAGGTTGAAGCTGGTCGAAATACCCGACATCGATGGATAATTACCATCATTTTCGGTCCATATCCGGCAAAACTAAAATGTCCAAAAAAAAGCGCAACCGAATTCATAAATAACGTATTTGAGGCCTTTCTTTATTTAGTTTTGTCACCTCAAAGCTGAAACCAAACTACATTATTAAATATACTCATTTAAGTTATTTTTTTAGAATTTATTGCAATGATGGGAGTCAATGAGGGTCGGAATTTAAATTGGTATCTCGCTGCCAGAGCACACCAGACATGTCGAGACACGTTCGACCTTGTCTTTACAATTTTATGGACCACGCCATTTTACACGCCAATTTAGAATTCGTTACAGAATTTTGAATGGAAGCTACAGAGACTCTGAAAAGTCTTTAATGCGCGATTCAGGAATTGGTTTCGTCTATTTTTCATTTGCTTCCCAGGCATGAAATGCATTGTTGGATCTATAAAACATCGTTTGAACAAAGTTCCTCGTGACTGTTCATTATATAAAGTGCTTTAAAAGATTTAAATAGTAATGAATAAATACCAATCGAGTATTTTTTAATATGTCTCCAACTTCAGTCACGAAACGGTCAGTTTTTAAAGGTCACGGCGGATCTAAGCATGGATAAACTGATTCAGGATCGTGGTAGAGCCGACGGAAAGTCATTTACAACGCGATCCGACTTATGGCACTTTGAAAATTAAAATTCGATCCAGAATCCGTATTGAGTTCTAGAAACATCTGGATAATAAAAAACTTAAAATTAAATACCATAAAGTTAATTAATATCAGGGTTAGGGTGAATGGCGCCCTCTATATAGTATATTCGGAGAGTTGTCCCCCTCTTTTTCTCTTATGTGAGCAAGTCCTGATATTAATTCCCTTTACTCGAGTTAAATCTTTCCTGTATTCGTTTCCCTTTGTTGAGTTTTTCCTTTTGAATTTCTTGAGCATTGAAATCAACTGATTGACTAAAAGTTTGTTCAGTGACTCTTGCCCGGCTAAAAGCTCATTTTGACATCGATTAAAAATATTCGATTCCAGAGTTTTCTGAGCGTAGGATGTTTTAATTTTCACATCACTGGCAAACCAACCAGAACCAAGTTTGAGTATTTCCCATCCTTTTGAAAGATCGGATGGGCAAATAAATCCATTTATAGCCCTCCCATCAAAATTCAATTCATGATCATCTATATTCAAGTCTGTTGGTTCAGTGTCCTCATTCAATGTAAGATGACGAACCAGAAAAGCGCTCCTGAGTAATGATCGCCCCTGTTTATCAATCACTCGCCATCTACCATGCGAGTACAGCATTCTGAGATTTCGTTTCCGATATGTTGCCATCCCATTAAAGAATTTTCTTTCTCGTTGGAATAATCCGAGGTAGAATTGAGGAACATCCGAACCAGTAATCTGAAGATTTTGCGGACAATCCGAGAGTCGATGGCGGACATTCTTACACTTGAACGAACCAAAAGTATTGACACACAATTCATGGCTAAGACAATTGTGACTACCATTAGAGCATTCATCAATATCCTCACAAACTTGATCACCGGAAAACCCATCATTACATTTACATTCAAATGATCCGATGGTATTTTTACAGGTGGCGTTTTGATCGCAGTTGTTCTGACTTGAGGAACATTCGTCAACATCAACACATTCATTATCATCATTTTTTTCATAACCGATTTCACATAAACAAGTGAATGAGCCAATGGTATTTTCACATTCACTATTGACTTGGCACGTGTTAATTCCATTTGAACATTCGTCAACGTCTTCACAATCATATCCATTACCAGCAAAACCAATTTCACATTTGCAAGTAAAGCTTCCTTCGGTATTTGTACAAACTGAATTTTCGTGACAGACTTGTGATCCGGTCAAGCATTCATTGATATCAACACAGTTGTCGCTATCGACTTTACCGGATTCATAGCCTGGTAAGCATTCACAGCTGAAACTACCCGGGATATTGATACATTGTGCGTTTATATTACATGGAACGGCATCACACTCGTTAATATCAAGACACACTTCATTCTTATCAACCTTATTATATCCATTGAAGCAGTTACAATTAAAAGATCCGATAGTATTCACACAGCTCGAGTTCACTTCACAAGAATCAACTTTGTCACATTCGTCAACATCAATGCATGTAAATCCATCGCCAACGAAACCATTATCACATTCACAAATGTAACTTCCAAAAGTATTTTTGCATGATGCATTAAGATCGCAAGCGCCCTCACTATTCGAGCATTCATCGATGTCGACACAGGCGAGAGAACTGTTCCAAGTAAATTTTTCCTTGAAACCAGTGTCACAAGTACAAAAATAAGAACCATCAGTATTGAAACAACTGCTGTTAGCATGGCATGCTGAAGGATTTCCACATTCATTGACATCGTCGCAGTTCAACCCATCACCGATGTAACCATGAATACAATCACATTCAAAACTGCCCTTTGTATTGAAACAAAAAGCATTCTCGTGACACGTGTGCAACTCATTATAACATTCATCAGTATCAACACAGTTACCACCAGAATTTCTATGGTAACCAGACTTACACTGACATTGAAAGCCACCAATACTGTTGATACATTCACTGTTAGCTGGGCATACATTTTTTAAAATGCATTCGTTGATATCTGTACATGCAGCGCTATCATAATCTTTTACAAAACCAGTAATACAGTTGCAGTGATACGTTCCAATGGCATTTTTACATAAAGAGTTTTCATCACATTGATGAGTCATGTCTTGACATTCATTTATATCCTCACAGCTGATTCCATCACCACGATAACCATCACTACATTCACAGTCGTAATAGCCTTCAGCATTGATACAGACTGCATTGAGATGGCAGTCATGAGATTGAGCATCACATTCATTGTCATCCAAGCAGATCATTTCTTTGTCATCAATATTTTTCTCTGCGTGGTAGCCTTCAATACAAATGCAAATATATGAACCGTTATTGTTTTGGCAAAAGCTGTTCTTGGGACATGGATTCAAATTTGTATCACACTCATTGATATCAACACAACCATCATCGGTCTTGTTGAACCCTGTATCACAAAAACATTCAAAAGCACCAATAGTGTTACCGCATGAGGCGTTAGCGCCACAATTGTGATTTTCACTTAAACACTCGTCAAAATCACTACATCGATCACCATCTTCCTCGAAACCATCATCACAGGTGCAAATGAACCAACCATCAGTATTTGAACAGGAACTGTTCAGCGGACAGGGATTGTTCGAGCATTCATCAATATCAACACAGGTGTTATTATTGTCTCCAGTAAGCAATGTATAGCCTTCAATACATAAGCATTCAAATGAACCAATCGTATTCTCACATGTCATGTTACTACCACAGGGCTTAAATTGACATTCATTAACATCAACGCATTCACGATCATCATTAAAGTCGTATCCATCAAAGCAGTAACATGAAAATGAACCTTCTGTATTTTCACATTGACTGCTAGCTTGACAGGTATTTAAGTCCTTTGAACATTCGTCGATATCTTTACACATGATGACGTCATTATCAGCATCTTCAACGAAAGCGTAACCCGCATCACAGTCGCATTGAAACGAACCAGGGGTGTTGATGCATGACCCATTGATAGTGCAGTATGAGAATAAAGCGCATTCATTAATATCTTCACAGATTTCACTATATGGATTTTCACTGTCCACAACCATGTCAATTTTCTCAAAACCATCATCACAATCACATGAGTATGATCCACTGGAATTGTTGCAGTGTGTGGTGACATGACACATTGCACTCCCATCTGTACATTCATTGATATCGTTACACAAGCCTGATCCATCCTCGTTATCAACTTTGAGGAAGCCGGAATCACAAAAGCATTCAAAGGATCCTTCATTATTTTCACAATTTGAGTGAACTGGACAAAATTGATCAGCTTGTTCGCATTCATTCATGTCACCACATTTGCCATCCTTATAGGGGACGAACCCCGCGTTACAAACACAAGTGTAGAAACCTTTTTCATTGAAGCAAAAACTGTTCATCGGACAATCAGCAATGCCAGAAGCACATTCGTCAATGTCTTCACAATTCTCAGCATTTCCGAACTCATCAGTTGCACTGGCTTTGAAGCCAATGTGACAACTACAAGTAAAACTGCCTTCCGTGTTGGTACATTCAAAGTCCTCTGAGCAGTCATGGCTACCATTATTGCATTCATTAATATCTTTGACAGTTCATTGGAGTTGGAAATTGGGGTTAATGTCTGAAAATGACTACATGTGACTAAATATTATTTTTCCCAAGAAGCTGTCAATCGAGAAAGATTCGACATGTTCCTTAATAAGTTATCGACATCTAACTATAAAAACTCGTGAATCACATGGTCATCTCAAAATCAACCGAGATATGAACTTTATCATGATATTTTTATCAGTAACTACTGCTTGCCACGTGCCAAAAATTTATAAAAATTACTCGCAATATGGTATGCTGCATACCGTATATTAACCTTATATTTATTTGTGCATATCGCAAAAGAAATTATAATTGTTGCGATTTAGGACTGAGTAAAACACGACCAAGACTTTTCACGCGATCAATGATTTCGAATGTTTTTATGGACCCAGAAGATCAAGAGGAGGACGACATTTCCGAACAATTGGCTAAAATGTTTCCATTCTAATTTTTTTCTTAAATTACGAATCATAATAAATAGAATGAATTCCGTTGTGTAAGAATTCTCTGAGCCCTTACTGACTGTCCGTAGTGGATACTGTCTGTCAGAACTCTGTTGAACTTTCCTTTACAATTATTATTCATTTCTTCGTAACCGCTTGGACACGTGACTTTAACAGAAGTCGTAACATTTTCTTTTATTTTGTTTCCTTTTGATGTCGATTTGTTCGAGCTCGAAATCTTTTTTGACGATGGTTTCCATTTTGAGTTTCCTTTCGAAGTTGATTTATTCGAGTTTGAACCTTTAGTTGTCGTACTTGGTTTCTTCCAGCTGGGCTTTTTCCAACTGGGCTTTTTCGAGCTCGTCTTTTTCTTAGAACTTGTTTTTTTCTCTTGGTTGTCACCGAACGCGTCACCTTTTTCCCAACGACCTTGTGACAAACTTTCTTTGCCATTCGGTTTCTTTGCTATGTCTTTTTGCTTACTGGTACTCCATTTTGGTTTACTACCGCCTGGTTTTTTAAACCAAGGCTTATTGCTCCAATATGGTTTTCTTAAATTGTCTTTTTTTTGTTTATTTTTGCTTATATTATATGATATAAATAATATAATTTAAAACGAAGTTTTGTAAAATAAACGGTCCCTAATCCATCATTATCATCGTCTGTAATCTCTCTGTACTGATAATCTGTTTGATGCTCTTGTGCTGATTTAAAGCTTATTGGTTTTACATATTTCCCTACCGGTCAAACGCTTGCGTAAATCCTAATTTGTTGTCGTGGTTATGGATAGAGTCAATTCCCTGAGAAATGCAAATGTTCGATATAGAGTCTAGAAACAATAATGGAATGGCTTGTTGGATGTAAAATATCTAAAGGATCATTTTGAAAAAAATTGAAAACAAGTTTTCAAAAATCTAAATTTCAACGAAAAAACACCATTTCTGATCAAAACGAGTACTTAATGTAATAGTAAAACCTGCCTTATGAGTATCCCGAATAGTACAAACCATTGCTGCATTATATTCTCTTATGAATTGGCAGAGTATGAAAACTGCGTGAGAGTTTGATAATGTCATTGAATTGAGAAAAATTAAAAATATCAACTTTTGGATTGGTTAAAATGTCTCGATTAAACAAGTTACGAAACATTCCCAAATCCAGTTTTTGGTTTTCATCTTGTTTCATAAGTAATTTAGACTCATAAACTATCTTTCATTAAAAATGAATCATTATTTTTATTTTCAGCGACAGTGAATTTCACAATTCACGTTAGGTGATCTTCAGTAGAGTCGTATCATTTTCGTTCAATTTGGTTTTCATCAAAGAATTAATTGTTCCTTGTCATGTGATATTATATGGTAAGATTGTAGAGTCTATTTAGTAGACTATTAGGTGGTTAACCACGGTATGCCACCGTCTTAATGACTGACAGAGATGAACCACATTTTACCATCAGATTTCTGGTATGTTACAACAGTTAAAAGACAGGCCGTATTATTGCCCTCCACAAACCAAAATCGTAACTATTTATTGTCAGACCTTCGAATCTCTTAATAAGCAGAATTAAATCGTAAAAACTAAAGAGTCACAAGATAGTTAATGTAAGATCGACCCAGTATAATTTTCACAATACCTTCATAAAAACCGTCTAAAAGACTGACAATAAAACCAGGAGGCCTGAGAAGGAGCCGCTACCATCACAAAAAAACCAACCAAACAACGAAAAATAGGATAAAAAAAGAGATTTTCCAAATGAAATTATTGAAAGGATTCCGTCTCTGTTCAACGAAAAAGAATAACATAATAGAGCCTAGTAAAAGTACGTTTTTTAACAGTCACTCTTCAAAATTCAATAACTTGAGGTTGCAAATGTGACACCTGAAATGTATTATACTATGTTAAACAGAATATGATAATTTTGATATGACTAGATATGAGTTGAATACCTTACATGTAATGAATACTTCTAATGAATAATTCTAAAGTAACCTTTCGAGTCAAAAAGTTCCACGATAGTTACATCATTCATGTTTAGTGACTTTATGCTTAGTGAAGTTAGGTCCTGAACGCGCCAAGGTATACATTTTAATTTCGAAACTTACCTTAGTAGCCACTCACCAATTTTCCAGTTAGATTCAATCAAACGTTAGCAAACTTTGTTAGTAAATTCTTTTTTAAGTAAATGCTCCGGAGACTCCTGGGTCCCCTGAAACATACACACCTAAACCACTCACTTCACGACCAGAATCACCATTGAAGGTCACAAAGGTGACCACACCACCACCACCACGTGATCCTACACCAGTACCACCAACACCGACACCTACGCCACCGCCAACTCCACCATCTGAGAGACTAAGAAGGAAAGATTTGGAAGAAAAGGTGAAGAAAATGGAGGAGATGCAGTCCGATATTTTCGCTCATGTTGAGGGTCTAGGTAAATTGTCCCTAACATAATGCCCTATTTCTGAGTGTCCCCAATGTCATATTTTTTAGCGGACAGTTATCTCGATGGTACCGGTAACGAAGGTAGACTGGCTGTTGTATCACATGGATGGGTCGAGACACCACCACCCAAAGAGATGACTTACGAAAGTCGAAGTTTCTTTCCCACCTCCGAGAAAATATCACCAACTGAGAAGCTGGCAAATATTGAGGAAGAGAAATCATTTAGAACGAGACCAGATACTTCAGATTCAGAAGATTTATCCTCGGAAAGTCATATGAAGGTTAGTTGCTGACCGTCCGAGCTGATTGAGTCATCTCATCTGTGGACAGTCGTTTACTGAAACCCAATTTATAAATTTCTTCTTTCAGAGTGCCATTGATTATCCAAGTGCTGCAAGTTTTGCAAAACAGTTTGATTATTTCAACCAATCAACGGCTTCGATTCAATAGAATACATATTTTTTTGCTGCTCATATAAATGATATCAAGTTTAATTAGTCATTTATGCTTAAGATCCATAGTTCGACGAAATCGTTTGAAAATAAATACAAAATATTGTAATCTACTGTTGATATGATTATATCATCTGCGCAAAGAACCCACAATTAACCATATTGTACCATATGATACATCCGGTACTTAAACTTGGTATTATTTTGGTATTTGTTGACCTCTAAGTTTCAATATTGATGGTAGACATTATAACTACATTTAAATTAAAATGATTTAATTCCTATCAATGAACATTTTGCGGGTTTTGATCGTAAAGGTGGGTTAGGGTGGGGAGATAATCATATTCACATTTGTGAGTATTTAAAATGTCACCTCATCCTCCTCTTTAACGTGAATCGAGGTGACGTTTTCAATACTCAGATATATTATAATAATTTATTATATGACTCGTATATAACCACCATGGGAACTTCAAAATTTGAAGTTCAAATAACGGATGTGGTAAAGAATTAAAATAACGGTAGCGAGAAATACAGATTGAAAATCGAAAATTATTTGTCTACAAATCATTTTTGCTTAAATTAAATCAGAAAAATCTTTCAAGTCCACTTGGTCTGTTTGACCGTATGGTTTATACTGTATGGTCTATACGGTATGGACTGGAAAGCGTCAACGGTTGCAATCCGGTTTTGTTCAATGTTCGAAGTTCTTTATTTTTTAAAAATGAATTCATGCAGCTAAAAAAGTTCAAATTCCGTCATTTAGTGCAACTGGTCTTGTCAGTGACACAGTGTCCATCATCACAGGGCGTGCAATCTTTTGTATGCTCCTTAATAAGGGTGAATAACGAATAAATTTCAAATTCTTGAGATGATTTAATATGTTCTGATCAAAGTAAACATAATGAAAGTTGAATATACATTATACTCCATCATTTTTCTTTATAATGATCAAAATTTTCATACAGTTTTTCAGCAAAGTTGGGTTCACAGTACTAATGACTTGGTCGAGAAAGTACAATCTCACGAGGTTAAATACGACTTACAGCTGGTTTTGACTCGTTGCAGTCAGTGGGACAATGATCACAATGACCTTCTTTTGGTGTAGTCGGCATATTCTGAAACAAAAACTCATTAGTGTTCAGATTGTCTCGATCATGGTCAATTTCAATCGGACAAACGACGAAAAATAAGAGTAAGATCGAGTTTTAAATATGCCTGACTGGAAATAAGGTTGGAAAATGATTCTCGGGGGACTCAATGGCCCTCGAATATCCTTCCAATATGACATATTCCATCATAGAAAAAGAGGTCTAGAAATTATCAATGCGAGAAAATGTCATATTATTTTTTAAAAAACTATGTTTACACCCTTTTTTATAAAAAAGAGCCTTTCCACCTCAGGGTAGAATTGTACGGTAATGACAACGGTCATTCATAATAACTCATTATTTTGCTATGATTCATAGCCTATGGACGTCCTAGCAAATTTAACTTTTGATCTATTTATCTGACTTACCTTTTAGATTTGAATAAAAAGTAAGAATAGTCATTTTTGATTTCTTTTTAAATGGATGAAATGAGGTTGAAACGACCAGATGGCGCTATTTTGAATATTTATGATGCTTGAGGAACAAACTGGTTCCCAAAATGCAATTTTACACTTCATCACATCCATTTAAATTATACTATCTACACTGCTGGCTCCATGAAATATTTACTGGTCAAAAACCGTTAATTATTTCATAATTTGAGCCATTCTCCAGTGGAGAATCTCCATAGTCCATATTTCCCATGATATTGATTTCATGCATTTATTGCTGAATTTGAAACTGTCTGTTTTATTTGGAGTCGATTTAGGAACCTCAATTTGTTGAATATGATTTACAGAGTGAAAT
>SCLD01092314.1:0-12703 GCA_004367895.1 Oikopleura longicauda | reverse complement strand
GAGAAGGAAAAAAGAAGGGAAAAAAAATTTTTTGACAAAAAAAAAAACTTCTGTATTTAGTTTTCTTGAATTTTTCTTTTCTTTTTCATTTTTTTCAGTTCTTTCTGGGTTTCTTGAAAAATCTGCCGAGCCCAAATTCGCTTTTGGCATCATCATTATCATCATCGTCGTCACTTTCGCGGTTCACACTGGCGCCCCCACCGAACACTGGTGGATCTAAATCTAGTCCCGACGAGCCCTGCTGTGGTTCTTCATCCAGTTTCCGCTTTGGTTGGGGGTACCTTTTCTTGTCAAGTGGGACAGTCTGACCTGGTCTTAAGCTCCCAAAACCATATTCTGGAGCACCATCATCACCATCGTCGTCGATTTCGGGTCTGTATACCACATCGAGGTCAAAAGCACCGTCCCAGACATCACCTGTGGCTTCGGTTATGATGTCAACTTCAACGTTCGGGGTACTGTCATCGTCGTTTATACCAGTGCCTTAAGAATTATTTGATCGTAGACAAAGAATGAGCTTTGATTTAACACATGAACCTCTAAAGAGGTTCGTATGGAAAATGTTTCCGTTCGTGAAAAGAGTTAAATAGAGTTCTTAAGGTTCGAGTGTTCGAGATTTTAAATGATTTGAACTTACTATTTGGATATCTATAATCCAAATATAATCCACCACCGAAACCAGCACGTTTGAGATGGTGCTCCGTGAAAACTTGAACTTCATGTAGCGGCACCAAATCTTCCAAGTATACGTCAAGCCCTTCACTACGTAAGCGAATTACCAGTGAGTACAAAATCTTGAATATTTTGCTGGCCACGATGTTATTGATGCATGAAATCTTGGTACAAGGGCGCCCAAATTGGTTGGTTTTACAAAAACCAAAAAATTTTCTTTTGATTTTTGCTTCCGTGCCCCTGACAGCGGTTACCCACTCTCTAAAGTGGTCCAGATTCCTAAATTCGGGTTTTAGTTGATTGTGAGAACGGAAGGGGTTTTGAGACTTAAGGAAAGTTTGAATAAGTTTGAATCTCAAGAAGCTTATATTGGATAAGTGTAACGACGTTAACTGTTATTATTGTAGGGGAACGAGAAAAAAGATAAAATCTCTTTAGAGATTTAAATACTCACGAGATCAGTTCACTGAATATTGGATTAAGGTTCCGATGTGTTAACTAATGAATATCTCTGTATGGAGATAGTCCAGGTAGGGGAATACATACCCAGTTTCACTCTTGAGAATTCCGATGTTTATCCCAGGTGAACCAATTTTCGCCATGTTTCGATGAATTGGTGCCAAAACATAACCCAGTAATGAAATGGCCTTGAGCGTGGCGGTCCCTGCTCCAACTGTGCTGTCAGTTTCCCAATTCTTTACGCCGTAATGTTCGTTCAATCCTCTGTCACTGAATTCTTCGACCTGAGAGGCTCTGTACGCTTTTAGGACACTATCGATGAGTGTTCTACCGATTTTGTTGTCATGTACATCGGTGGCGGCGTAGTAGTTAATCAGAGCTCCATAGCTTTCGAATGAGTGTTTTCCTGTGAACAGGAAAACACTTGCCACTGCAATACCACCATTTAGACCTCTGTATGCATCTGTGGCTTCATCAGCGTTGATATATGCATGAAGTCTGAGGAAGAACCCTGCTTGACTACTTTTATCGGCTGAAATAATTCATTTTTAAGTTTTCGAGAGATGTAAGTTTTGATTACTTTTTGACACCCTTAAGGGTGTCATGTTAAAAAAGTTTTCCCGAAATAATGTCTGATGTCGAGTTGATTATGTTAAAAAATTGATTATGTTAAAAAGTTATGTTAAGTTCTTACGTTTAGATAGCCGTCCGCGTCCGTGTCTAACCCAAATGGAGGTCGTTTTCTCAATGACACCACTTTCGATCAATTCTTTCGTGATTCTTGCAATCATTGTTGAACGTTTGTTCAGTCCAACTACATTCAGATTTGAAGCCGAATTCGCCTTTTTACAGATAATACAGCTTTTCGTTTTGTTGTCAGGCCCCTTTATCTCTTTAACGCCCTCTGCGTGACGTATAAGCGCATTTCGTTTAGCAATGACGTCAGCGGATTGGTCTCCCGGGGTGCAGAACCATTTTTGTTCTAAATATATTTTATTTTAAAAGTATTTTCTTTATGTTTTCTACAAAGTAAAACGATATGATTCTTAAGAATCATGGGTTATTCAAGAATTTATCGAGTGTCAATTTTGAAATTCCACCTTAGTCAGATGTGCTAGAGAGGATGAACTGGGTTATCATGATTTACCTTCACATGTGCTGAGCGAAATTTGCGAGAAGCATGCCGCGATATGCATCGGATCATTTGAACTGGCTTCAAAAATCTTCATCCCCTTTGGATCCCTCATATTAATTGTGAGACAGTTGACTTTCCTGTTCATCTCGGAAGGGCTCATTTTGTTCGCAAAGCGAGTGACTCTGGTGGCGCTCGTGAGTCTTTCTTGGGTAACGTACCCTCTTACGTACCATTCAACGGTCCACATACAATTAATTCCCAATCTCATACTCTGAAAAGTATGTAAGGGTGGTACTGCCTTATGAAAGTTCTATTCATGTTTCGATAGTCTCTTAAGAGACTGAGTTCGATAAGAGTTATTTTATGATCATAGTTTATGAGACGTGACTTACCATCTCCCCAGGTTTCAGTAGATTCCTATTAGATGTTTTTGCAATTCGGAAAATTTCATCCGCTTGCTTGAGCTCACGTTTTTCTGCACTTGAAAGTGAATCTGGGTTATCTTGAACCACAGTTTTGAGAAGCGTGACCTGGTTCCAATCTATTCCAGAGCTGAGCAAGTGAAATCGTCCAAGGGTGTCCCTGGTATACGGGAAACCACCAACATAGATATTGGCATTCCAACCGATCCTAGCTCTAGTACGGATTTCACCGTCGATTCTGGGTAGATCCCGTTTGAATACCGTTTCCACACTCTCACCCTTAAGCACCGAATCGATGGCTCGCCCAAATTTAGACCTGAAGGCTTTGTCCGCTTTAAAGCAGTTGATTGCTCGAACAGCAATGTCTTGGAATTCTGGTTGTGTACATTGGCGGATCAGGTCACGTGCTATTGTCCAGAAACAGGTCTCCACTACTACATTTGATGGCTAAAGTGAGTTTGTTAAGGTACTATGTGGAACGCATAAAAAAAAGATTTTTTTTGGAAAATGGCGAAAAAAAAGCTCAAATGGTTTTTCTTTAGAAAAACAGTTCCATGAGACTCGGAGTTAGATTTCTCATTTTCATCAAAGTGGTTTAGTAGAATCCTTTATGTGGTGTGACCAAGTGCCCAAAATAGTTTTTCTTAAGAAAAACATTCTGACAAAAATTGAGGTTTAAATCTCCCTTGTAAAGTCAAATTACCTCCGTGATTCCATTGCCTAGCATTAGTCTGGATTCCCATGATTTGCTCTCTGGCGAGTTTCGTTCAGCTTCATCCCTAAGTTCAGCAGCTCTATGCAAGCGCTCACGTACCTCGGTTTCATTCATATTTGAGATTATCTCGAATGGCCCCGTTCTTCCATTTGCGTCTATATAAAAATATAGGTTTAACGTCAAAGTGACAACCCTTTTGGTCGAAATCATAGAAAAAAATTGTTCTAGAATTAATATACCTGTCAGAAAATTCAATATTTTCTTTTTCTTTCTTCTTGGGATCAACCGTCCATTTATCGGTATATTTTCTTTCTGATGTTCTCTTTCCATTCTGAGGTTTTAGCCTTATTTGTAAATAATTTGACGAGTTTATCGTAATTTACGAAAAAGATTTTTCGATGAGTAAGACTCTGAAGAGTCTGAGATCAGTCCCTTATTGGTTCATTTTCGGGATTAGTAAGACAGATTAGTAATTTCGATTTGAAAGACGTTCGTGATTGGGCCACCAATCTCTGTTCGGTATTTGAGCCTACGTTTAATGCGCAATGCTGAAAAGAAATAGTCAAGTGAAAGTGAAACAGTGTGTCGAAATAGGAATAAATTCCGAAGTTCCAGATCAAAGGTTCCATCAGTGAGTATCATTATTTTATTTTTGTTCGTGTTTTAATGTCCGGGACTCTTAAGAGTCCTAAAGTAAAAAAAAGAAAACGTTCGGTTGAGATTTCCTCTTTATCGTTTCTCGCAGGTTATATTTATTCCTGGCTCTAATCATGATAGCCCGAGGCTGTTCGAGTGGGGAAAGGGGATGCACCTTGCTAATGGGGCGTATTTTCTATTTTCCGTTCAGTGTGTTCTCACCGGTGTTGAACGACTGTATCGGGGCTTTTCGAATTATTTCGATCGGATCTATCCTTATTGAGTTATTCAACTTTGACTGTTTTGTGTCTATATTGAGACTTAAGACATTCCACCCTTAGGTTTCACTTCTTTTCTAGACTTGGCGCTAGCAAGTCGCACCAGCCCGGAGGACCTTTGTACCCCATGGAGGACTTTTAGAATATGGGCGTTCCTAGATTGCCGCGCCGACCGGATACATTGAAAATGCCCGTAAAAACGTCACTCTCGGCACATATAAACCCCAGCGTGTATTCACTTTCCTAATTGCAACAGTAAAACCGTAGTTTTAGAATTAAATTTGCGATATCTTTCGAACCCCATGTGGTAGAGGGATGATTTTGGTCTCATTTTGAAGCGGAGAATATGATGCGTTTGTAATCGGCTAAATTGAGGTTCTTAAGAGCCTCGGTAGTAAAACATGTCATTTTTCGTAATAGAATTTTAGTGCTGTTAAAGCAGAAGATGGGAAAGATTTGTGACAGTCCGATTAAGATAAGGGTGTACAAGAAAAAAGTTTGAACTTTTTTATGTCCGCACTTTTCTTCTTTGACTTCCTGTTTTTTCGTTGTATTTCACCAAATAACTCAGCACTCTGGTTTCCACTGGAATTAAACCAATGCTGGGTGCCGGAATCGAACCCTCATCTACGATTCGCAATCTAAATTGGAGTTTGATACTTAACCACTCGACCACATTACTCACTGATTGCACAGGTGTAGAAATCCATATAGCTATGCGAGTGTGTTTCAAAGTTTAACTTGTCCTTATTTTTCTAGTGTATTATCAGTCATATGCATCGAAACCCTTAAGGATTTCATTTTTTTTTGTTTTCTTATGTTAGGCTTCGTCGTTAATGAGTCTGATTTCCTCTATAAGTTCGTCCGCTTCTATAAAGTTCTCAGATAGATCCTGGAAGGCTTCTGCTTCTTCTAGTATTATATTGATCATATCGTTTTCATTGCGATTTTCTTGTATGCATAAGGCCCTAATGAGTTTATCATATGAGGTGAAGTCCTCCCGGTCCTCGTTTATATTAAAAGTATCGCAGTGATCACAGTCATTCTCGGCTCTATGCCAGCACAAGATTCTGAAGTAAGCAGCTATCATTTTTTTGAATAATTTTGTTCCCAATTTAACTTTGATGAATTTAGGGAGTTCATCGAACCAGTGTTTGACGGAAACCGGAAATGCCGTTCCCACCTTGGATCCTAGATTACCGTATCTATCCTTAATGAATATAGGGATGCGCTCATTATTTTCATTCGGAATAAAGGTTTCAAAATTTTCAAAGAAAATATGCTTTTTGATAATTTCTTGCATTTTGATTAGTCTATCGTTCATTATAACTCTGTTCAGTGTCATTAGTGCTGCCCTCGCGTGTTGTAATTTTATCGGCATCCAGTTTGCCTTTCTGAGTAATTTTAGCTGACTTATTTCTCTGAAGCCGTTGAACTTTACATTAAAGATGCATTTGAGTATATCACGGATAAGACTCTGAAGAGTCTTGTATTTAACTTGCGTCCATTTTGGTTGGATTCCGAGTCCATATAAGTAGATCCCAGCTGCTCGACTAATCGACACTTTGATCAGTTGTCTGCTTGTACCCATGCCTATGAGGTCAAACACTATTGCTCTCACTGATTTCATTTTTTTGATAACATGTTCGTATTGTGGGTCAAAGTTCAACTTTGCATTTATTCTTAGTCCTAGAAAATTGATGATTTCCTTGACTTCGATATTTCCATCGCATGTTTCGATAAAATTGCCTAATCTTCGGACTTTTTCAGTAGGGCCGAAGTGGAGCCCCTCCGATTTACTAGGATTGATTTTAAAACCAACCGTATTTACGTATTCCTTAGTTTTTTTCCAACCAATTTCGGTAAGTTCATTTAATTCTTTGATAACTTTCGAATAGGTTTCCAACTGACTGTCATCAGCAAAACCTTGAAAATCTGTACCTTTGATTTCACTTTCATAGTTTGAAACATGTTTGAAAATGCCGTTAATGATTAAGATGAAAAAAAGTGGGCTACATGCTTCACCTTGTGGGACTCCTATGTCTTCAATGTCGAATGGTTCCGATTCAATTCCGTCTGAGATGACTACCGCTTTTCTGGGCAGTAACATTTTTTCGATGCATAGCATGGTGTCTTTTCTGACGAATTTACTTAGAACTCTTAAGAGTTCATCTTTTTTAACACAGAAAAAAGCTGACGAAAGGTCTAGAAAAATTAGACGAGTGATAACGCTGTCAGGTCGGGCTTTAGCCTTATATATTATGTTAGCCACAGCAAATTCACAACTTCGACCCCCTCTAAAACCATACTGCCTGTCATCTAGAATTCCCATGTTTTCAACATATTCTAAAAGTGAGCTCGCAATGGCTTTACCCAGCAGTTGTTGAAACATGTTGCCTACGCTTATAAATCTGCGATTTTTTATTAAATTTATGTCACCCTTTTTCAAGATCGGTTTGAGTTTACCCGTTAAAAATTTTTCTGGATAATTTCCAAACCCTGCCCAATATACAATCATTGATTCTATAATAGGTAGATATTCATGCGGTAACATTTTGATACAGTCTCTGAAGAGACTGGAGTTGAGTCCACGTGTAACTGGTTTGAGGCTATTGAAACATTGTTCAATGGTCTTAATTTTTCGAATTCTGAGTCTTTGAGGCATTTGTTTCCATGTGGGAAGCCATTTTTCGAATGAAAATTTATCTTCTTCCGCGATTTCAGGCACGAGATCCGTGATGTCAATGTTTGATGCTGACCCGTTTTTGACATGTTCCGTTATTGTTTTATATAGCCTTTTAAATTCGTTTGCAAGTTCTTGAGCTGAAAAAATCTCTCTGTCCGTGGCAGTTTCTCTTAATTTCGGCCGTTTTAATTTGGCTATTTTGAAGATGTCGAGATCTCCTATTTTGTCTGTACCAACCCAATTTTTCCGTTCATCCCTGATTTTGTATTTATCCAGGACTCTGTTCAGTCTTTTGAGTGCGCCGTCCAATAAATCCGTATTTTCAGCCCTTTCGAGCACTGTCCTTTTTTCGCGTTCAAGATTTTCAATAATTACTGTGAGTCGTGTTACCTCTGGGCCATATATTTTTTTGTTGTTATAAATTCTTGCTTCCACTATACAATCTGGTTGAAGTGTTTTAAAGAGTTCCTCAAGGAACTCAAACGCTAGTTTACAGTATTCATTGTCTGACTGGTTCTCAAGATTCGGATTAAGTCTTACCCCATGTAAGGTTTGGTTTTCCTGTAGATTTAGTCTTCGTTTCCATTCCGATTCGATGTGGGTTAGTTTGGCCTTTAGATCTGGGTAATATATTTTACCTAAATTATGCACTTTTACCGGATCTAGTTTAGGGCGTTTATTTATTAATGTGGTTCCAATCACTCCCGGAATTAATTCCTTAGTGGAATATTCAAAAATTTTATGACCATCATTCCCTAAATATGTCCGCCCATTAAATAATTTTAATGTACCTTCATCCAAGGCTCTGGTCCACATATAGTCTATGGTAGTGGCATTGTGGAGGTCACTTTTCTCATATGTTTGTTTGGTTTTGTGTCTTTTCATGTGTCCGAGTTTTTCTGAAATGAGGTTCCATATAACTCTACATCTTGTGCCCTTAAAATTATTCTTGTCGACGTTTATGTCCGCGAAAAGGACCGAGGGTAGTTTTCTTACTAATTTACCGACTTCTTCTAGTCTAGATTCAAGAATCTGAATGGTGAGTTCTTCCGTCCAAACCTTACTGTCACCTGGTGGAATATAAAAACTGCCCACCGCTAAAGAGGTGTTAAATTCATTTTTATATTTTATTATCGTAAAAGGCGATTTTTCATAGATTAGTTCACAGTTCTTTCTGAGGCTACTTCTGACCAAGACACATGAATGTACTCTTTCATCCGTTCTATTAGAAATATGCGTGAAACCTTTATACGAAATTGGTATTATTTCGCTGGAGATAATATCTGAGCGTTTGCACCTCAATTCACTTGCGCATATAAATGAGACATGAGGAAATGACATTATAAATTTATTAAGTTTAATCTGGACATTTGGGTTGATATTTGCGTAGGCAAAAGCAAGAGGGAGGATTTTTTTGGAGGATGGCTTCTTTTCAGCATGTTCGAGTTCTATTTGAATGTGATCGTTTCCTAGCGCTAAATTTATTTCATTACTTTGAGGCAACTGTGGATTATGGAATACTGCATTATTTATATTGATTTCAACTTTTTCATTAGATATTTTATTACCGTGATCTCTTAAGAGATCAGTGTATTCAGTGATTTGTGTAACCGTGTTTAAACTGCAAAGCGTGGGTGTCGTTTTCCTATTTAGTTTGGAGGTAAAGTCGTTTTCTGCAGTGTAATTGATTCTTAGGGGTAGGTCGTGAAGTAGTGGGACTATTTCTGAAGTCCTTTCGGACGATGGGGCGGGTAGTTCTGGGTAAACATACTCATTTTCTACAAAATTACAATTTAAAACCCTTTCTAAGTTAAATTCGAACTTACTTTGATTGGTGTCTTGAGAGTTCCATTCCTGAAATTGACTGTCGGATGGGTTGTGACGGGGATGGGATTGATCTGAGAGGGCATCAGAGAGAAGAGTGTGGGCAGTAGAGAGTTCCTGGTCATTTGTGGAGATTTCCTGAAAGTTTAAATTAGAAAGTTCAAATTGTTCTTGAATTTCATCACCCGGGAAAAAAATTTGCCTATCAGCTATAATACCTTCAGTTCTAATTTTTTCCTTTTTTTCGGTTTCAGACTTGCTATCCACTTCCTCTTGAGTTCTTTCCGTGACATGACTACGACCCTTGCTAATTTCACTGATTCTTTTCGTTAGTTGAGCGCCACTTAGTGTTTTCACGAATCTCAGAGAGGCAACTTGACTTTCAATGACTGCTAAGCTGTCTTTGATAAGGGCAAACATTCTGATTGAAACGGTAGGAATAGCCTTGATACCCATTTCACCAAATTCGTCTTCCTTTTTTGAAGAATTTAGAGCCATGAAGATTAGCTTGTCATCAGTAGCTGTTTGATGTAAATGTACAGCTCTTAAGAGCTGTGTGATTTCAGATTCAAAATTTGTTGAACATTCATTATCATTTTTGAAAATTCTAAGGATTTGCATGATAAAACTGCTGTAACTGATGACCCAAGAATGCCATAGCATTCGATCCCCTTTTGCTGTAACTAGTTTTCGCCCAAACTCATTTTTTTCGTCCGGCATCTGCTTCAATTTCCAGTTAAATTTTGGCAGTAAGTTAAGGGCGAAAGCTCCATTTGATCGGAAGTGGCGTTTTCTGCTCGATTTGATTTCGGACCAATTTTCACTTTTAAGACTATGAGTGATAGACTCCGATAACTGTGATGGCGATTTAGACGGTGTCTGTTGTCTTGTAGCTGGTAGAGAGGGTTCTTTGAAACTGCTGTTCGAAATTTGACTTTCATTTGCATCTCGAGAATTTTCTAATGCTTCTAATCGTGTGTCTAATGAGGTAGGGCCGCTTTCTGAGGTTTGATCATCGGCCTGAGGTTGAATATCCGGAACTGAACCGATAGGTGTCTCTAAAGAGACACAAGTTTTTTCTGTGGGACTCGAGTTTCCAAAGTCATCAAATTTTGAAACCATGTCATCGATGCCACCTAAGTCACTTTTGTTGATTCTGTCCACGGAATCCAGGTATAAACTCCTTGACAGGTCTATACTGACAAGTGTGTCTCCTTCAGCTGCTGATCCTTTGTCCTCTGAGATCAGTGATTCAGAAGTTTCATTTTCATATGATGGTTCATCATATACTATTCTAGAAGTCGAATCAAAGTCCGATAACATTTGGTCCGAGTTGGAATTGAATGAGAAATCCGAGGACGGTTCAGTGTAGTTTGAAGACAGGGGTCTAGTCATGTCCGATTCCTTAGTGTCCGAGGTTTCGTTTCGTGCTACTGCTTCGTCAATTTCTTGGATTTGATTTTTGTTGACTGAGCTATCCACGTGTTTACCTAGAAACGTTTTAGGAAAAAATTCACTTTCTGAAGAAAGTGACGTAGTGCTAAAGTGATTTTTGTGTGATTCTGATCTTTCCCGAATTGGGGTTGAACAGTCTCTCATACCTTCTAATATGTCCTCAGTTTTCAATTTCTTGATTTTTGAGTCAATACCATTTCCACAGTCCGTTTCATCAAATGTTCGTTTGAGTTGGTTGTACTCATTTTCATTTTTGGTGGCAACAGAGTTGATCATTTCACCCATCATCTTGATTTGTGAATCTTGAGAGATCACTTTGTTCCCTGAATTCATTGCACTAGAATTGTGAGTGGATGTAACATTAAGGTCTGGGTTAGTAAAAAATTCATTGCTCTGAAGAGCAATAAGCTCTGAATCTAAACTGATTGACGAATTAGTGTTAAGGTTTAAGTCCGATGCCTCAGGTTCGTTGCTCTTAAGAGCAGCATGTGGAAAAGAATTATTAGTGGTGTTACCTAAAACCGCGATCGTGTTGGCGATATAGAATGATTCTCGTTTTCGCGCTTGTTCGAGTTCCTTTGTTTTCATTTTCATGTCATGAAATAACCTCATCACCGGCTCAGAAACTGATAAACCTGCATTTACCAGTTGAACCATATCTTCATAGTCTTCCAATGAGGTGGTCCTACTCATTTTGATTTGAGCTGCCGGATTCTTGAGCTCATTTACCAACATTTTATGGACAAAGAGTTCATCATGAGAAAATTTGTTCCAAAGTTCATGTTGAAGTGCGTTGACCAAGGAGTCATGCATGATGTAATTTACATCAGCTGGCCTGAGAAATTTGTTCGTAACATTAACTTCGGCCATGTTATTTCTGTTGACTCTTTGAAGTCTCTCCAGTCGTTTCCCATCATAGAATTTTTTGTTCTTGGCTTCAACCAGCTTATTGTGGGCTTCTGCCTTTTCAGTAGCCTTATCACTGTTGTATGATCTCCAGAATTTAATTGGACATCGTGCTACATTGTGCATGACGAATTCCTTGTTTTTGATTTTCTTAAGAAAATTAACTTTACGGTTTTCATCTGGAACTGCAAATTCATTTCCGACACATTTTGGGTCCAAGATGTTGTTGAAGTGTTTCGGAAGTGCCTCGTACGAGATATTCATTGGTTTCAATCCCAATTGACCTATCATTTTTGTATATCGCCATTTGACAACATGCATTTCGCTTCTCATCGAACCCATGGTGTAACCCTTAAGGGTTACAAGGAATTTATCAAGTCCAGCTTGAGTTTTGTTACACCAACTGGTTGCATCGACCCAGTTCAGGATGTAGGTGGCGTCATTTCCATTCGGCATTTCGAACTGGTCCCAAAGGAATGGGCTGGACCCCCAGTGTTTCCAGAAGCATGATCTCGTGGCATATCCTCCCAGAAAGTAACCTCCTATCGTTGCGCACTTGATGTCTCTGAAGAGTACGAAAGTGCATTCGGCCTTGTGGTGATCTTTGTTTCCACCGCGGTAAACTTCCTTAGTTGATACAACGTATTCAGTTCCGAAGTTGAAACCGACTTTCAGCATAGCCTCGATCGTTCTTATTTTGTTGAAATATCGGGTCTTTCCAAGATCGAGCATCATAAAGCTGTTTTTCGAAATTTGGTCCGAAAGCGTGATATTTTCGTGACCTTGAGTCCAACCTTTGTCCTCGAATTTGTGAATGAACCTAGGTGGTCTTGGCTCTTTCGCATTCGGATCATCCGGCCAGGTGATCTTGGTCCCGAAGAGTGCTTTGCATTCTTCATACGGAAAATCGGCAAGATCATGAACTAGAGTTTCATCCCCTGGTTTACCAGTATAGTTCTTAAGAACTATGTTTAGATCTCCCCCAAATTTAATTTTCTTGATTAGATTGAGCATATGATACTGACCTTGGTGCTTGTAATGCCTGCGTAAATTGCTGACCTCCGTTTTGACTCTTCCGAGTTTTTCTGCTTCAGTGCTTCGCTCATTTAATCTCTTAGAAAAGTTACGCTCTGATAATTTGACCTCCTCTGTTGAAGTGAGTGAGTTTCTATTTTTATTGCATTTTTTGCCATTTTTAGCTGAGTCACGGTTTTTATTTCTGGTGCTCATTTTTTATTGGTTCTTGTGGCTGACAGATTTGATGTGTAACGATTAGATTTATTGGCCTTATTCCAATGGATTGCCTTGATTGTTTCTTAAGAAACAAAAGTCGAATTCGATTTCTTTTATTACTTTCCGTTTCTACTCAATCTATTCTATTATTATATTATACAGATATGATATTATTATCTTGATGTACTGTTTGGAGTTCGTATCGGATTGTTCTTCTATTTTGAACTTGAAATGTAATGAAGTAGTTAGTATAATTAATGAAATAAGTTTATTTTTGAGTAT
>SCLD01092303.1:0-12705 GCA_004367895.1 Oikopleura longicauda | reverse complement strand
AATCACCTTATGGTCAGAGCAAACAAGTCAAAAGGTACGACAATTCAATATTGGAATGGTGACCGATGTCAAGTTCAACGAGAGCGAAACATGTTTAGCCGCCGGTGCTTATTCTGGTACTGTTTGTATTATTGATATGCGAAAATAAAACTTGCGCCTGTAGTGATAACACAGCAGGTTTCGATTTCAGAGAAGCTCGAAATAGATGCACATGTCAGCTGACAAATTCATCTGATTGTTCGGTGAGTTATTCTTCTCGATCCAAATCTCGGCTGAGCTGTTCGGATCCCGGGCACTGTCGCGTATATTCAGCTTGAGGATGCCATTCTCCGTTTTATGTCCCTTCAGCGTCACCACATGAGTGGCATTGTCAACCATTAGCACTGGCCATTGGCGCGAACCTGATCGACAGAAGGTATCGATTCCACTCGCTTTGAAATTGAATCGCAACTCCTCGTTACACACTTTGCTCATTTCGATCATTGTGCCAAGTTGCTTGAATCCCTCGTTACGCAGGAACCCGCCGAATCGAAGCGAATTTATCACAGCGAAAACGGCGTTTCTTTGTTCCACACTAGATTGGAGTGTTCGCGGGGCGACCGAGAAAAGAATCTCATTTCTCAGCGTCTGATGAAAGTCTTTTTTCTTTAAGAAGTCCAATGCTGCTTGTTGTAATGTCGGATCGGTCAGGGATTCTGATTTGATCAGCAGTGTACGATGAATTGATGAAGTAAGCCCGAACAACCAACAGAATTCATCCTTTCCTTGCAAATGCGTCCACGTTGTCACTGTTGTTGTCGGCGTAATTGATAGTGTGATTGCCATTTTTGATTCAATATTGTTTTTCTCTTGCACCGTCGTGCCATTCTGCAACATCAAGTAAAATGTCGGAATACGACAAGGCGCCAGTCGTTGACGTGTTATCATTTGAATGTTTGATCCAAGTCGGGCCCAATCTGACTTCGATGATTGCTGGTTATTTGGATCCAACATACAACGAATGATTTTGATCTCGGGGAAATCGCGAAACAGCAGCACCCACTGTGGATATGGCATCGGTGTCGTGAAATTATCACGCAGAACATAAAACAGTTCATCGTCTTCTGTTAACAAATACAAAGCCAATAGCCCAAAGGAATACTCATCCGAGTAACCAGGTTGACGATCGTGAGTGAAATTGGGTGGTGACCAACCCGGCGTCCCTCCTAACTGATTACACATGCCAAAGTCGGCCATTTTGGTCTTGATCTCGAATTGTCCATTTCGTTTCATTTCTTTGGTATATAAAACATTGCCCGGTTTCACATCGTTGTGGCATTTGTTGCGTTGCTTCAACTCTTCCAGTGTATCAATCAATTGATCAATAATCGAGTAAATGTGTTCATTGGTTAGTTGTTCATTCTGTTTACACTGCTTCAAATTACCATCGCACAATTTGGTGACAAACACCTCGTACCAGTTAATGTCGCCCTTCTTCAGGCCTAGCATTGTTGCCAATTGAACGTCGTCATCATAAGACAGTTGTTGTCTATTAAGTAAAATACTATTTTATTATTTGAAATAATTTTCAAACCTGTAATGCGCGTAAAATGGAACAACCAAATCGCTCTGTGTCCCGTTGTATTGAATCGACTCGTTCAAACGTCGTCGCAATTCACCCATTTCGTCTTTGTACGAAGTTTTTGCTTGTATCTTCAGATTCTCGATTGGGACAAACTTGTAGGCCGCCTTCACTCCACACCACATACCTTCCAGGACTCTTCCTTCGCCCCCTTGACCAACAACTCGTGTGAATTGACCATTCAAAACGCCATTCAAATAGCGCCATGGATCGAGAAGACGATTTTGACATGGTGATTGAGAACAGCGACAAGTGTAACCATCGATAGTGAAGTAAATAGATTTCGGCATTGAATTGAAAGATGCATCCGATTGAAGATTGCGTAAGTTATATTGCGTTGTATTATATGAAGTGCGTACATGTGGATTGGCGCCATTCTCTCCCAAATAGTGTCGAATCGAACGAAACTGGAATTGAACAGTTATAAATAAGTGATCAATTTCATTGACTTTGACGTTCAATGTAATCAAGAACAACGCCACTTTCTCCGAGAATGCTGATGACGTCCAAAACAATGTCTGACCGGTCTTCGTCACACAGTTGATCACTGCAACCATGTCGACTCCGTTGTCACGTCCCATTTCAATTAAGAATTCGATTGTATCTTCTATAGATTTTTTCATTGGCGTTCTATTTGGGTCGTTTCCTTTGTTTCTATAATTGGCCAACATTCCGTAACATACAATCAAACAATTCCATCCATTTTGACCTTGATACTCGAATATTTTCGTCATCATCTCGTTAACCGTTTCGCCATTCGACGTCATGGAGAATAAAATGGCAATTAACTTTTCGATAATATTTTTTATCGGCGCCAACCTGCAGCAATGATACACGATTTGTTCGAGTTTGGCTCCCTTTTCCAAGTCACATTTCGCCAGTTCAGGGATGACGTCGCCTTCTGCGCGTGTTGAACATGTCTCGAAATTGGCAGTCTCGATCAAATAGAAATGAGTATATCCGTTCCACCCTTTTGAGATGATCCAATCATATGTCACTGCGCCATATTCAGCACCCAGTTCAACACGCAGTAGAATTTGCGCACGTTGATCCGCCGATTGCGCCATTTTTTTCTCTTTTATGTCGTTCCGATCCGATCTCTCCGTGTTCAATATTGTGAGATAAATTTAGACAGGCACACTTTATTTTCAAGTTGAGTAAACACCAAAAACGCCGAACGGAGTTTGTTGACCAAGCACAATGTGTTATTAGACTCTACCAAATGTTTGCTTAGTTTTACGTTGGCAACTTATTGGAATCTGATGTGAAATGAAAGCTCCGTTCTCCACTTGAGCAGAAAAAGAACTAAAAACTGAGAAATTAGAAACACACAAATGACCTACAACGACTCATGAAACGACTTTGTTATGACAAATAACTCGCATTATGATATTATATTATGAAAATATTTTATTATTATATAAATATATATGTTTAATCTGCATTCAATGTCAGGGCGACCGATTGCAACACCCAATGGGACGGATGCTCAGCGGTGTATAAGTCTGCCTCGAAAACAAGACCGACGCCCATTGCATTTCGTCGATTTGACGTTGTATACACTAAAAAACAAGTTACTTTTTTTTACTCATTTATAGAAGTAACTAACCTGGCGTTCGGAATGTGTTCTGCAGCTTCAATTTATGTGCCTCGATCGGGATAATCTGTAAGACGGGCAACTCTTGAACCAGTTGTTTTGGTTTCTGTCGCTCCAGACAGCCACGTTCCAAATTCCATGCGCCACCCTCCAAGTAGAGCCCATAGACAAGTGCACCAGAGGATGGCTTTTCTTGGACGTCTTCTTGCTTGGCGAATTTGGTGACCCGTGTGTACAATGTGGAACGATCTAATGACCAGGCATTCTTGCGACATGTCATTTGAACCAGGGCCGTCAAGTATGATTCGGGAATGTGAAGACCCGACAACCACATCACCATTGGCTCGCCATTTTCAACCCACTCCGAGTATTGAGCATGACGCTGTCGGAAATGGGCCATCCAATTCGACAAATTCTTCAGTGTATCAGGCGCCAGCTTACGCCAAATGGTCGGAATCTGACCATTGAATAGGGACTTGGCAACATCATCCAACTCATTTGACATGCCCACCTCGCCAATCAATGCGCGACCAAGTTCAATCAGTGAATTGTTCATTCGTTTGATCAATATGTTGAAGCGTTCCAACTCTTGGAATAAGACCACAGTCGTCGGTGTCACATCTGTAATGCGCCGTTTAATCTTATCCATTTCGAATTGTTGTGGCAATGACTTTTGAATGTCAGCGGCAACTTGACCAATGAAATCATCACGCGACATACCACCACCGGTGTCACCAGTTTGAGGCTGCAGCTCAACCAGCGTCAACCATAAATCACGAGCGGCTTGGGTATAGTAGCCGATTTCGGCATTTGGATGAAGACCAAAGACCTTGAAAAAGTGATTATTGAAGTATTAATCCTAAAGTATAACTAACCTCGGGTGTATTCGCCAATGGTAGCGTTTCGATTATGCCCGTGTAGGCCTCCTTGCCACCAGTATCCTCGGGTATACAGTAGTCGACATTTTCATTGCAATAGAAGTGATATGGCTGGAATGTATCAAAAATAAAATCGCCAAAATACTCCTCCATGTAAGTGGTCAATATACGCCGATCAAACGAATCGATTGCTCGTCCTCCGTACATGACCTCTCCGACCAAATACCGTAGTGTTCCCCATGGCAACTTTTGCTCGCCATTGTTGAATGACTTGGTCAAATAAGTATCCAAAATTGTCATACACACTTCAAAGTCAGACTCGTTGAAATCGTAGGGCACGTTCCATCCCAATCGACCATACTTGCGACGCTCTTGAACGACGGCATGGAAAAATGCCAGGACATAGACAAGTGGCCGGAATGACGGATTGGGACAGTGGCTCAACTGGGCGGCACTGATTCGTGTATAGGTGGAGCGCAAGTTCAGCTTGAGTCCATTAGGCGGCTCAGTGACCACTTTTAATGATCGTTGCAGAATGCCAATGGGAAACTCGGGAATACAATCAGTTGTTAACCAGAGCCGGAAATCAGGATGTGGTTTTGATGATGAGATCCGTTCAAGGGACTTTTCAAGATCTTTGAGCCATTTTACCAGCAGGTGACAGTTTTGAAGCATTAACCATTGGCCACGGGCAACAGCAGTGTCAAGTAGACCAAGTGCTATTTCCTCCTGCCCCTGACCCATTGCCAGGAATTTGAGCTTATTGCCACCTATTTGCATTCGATCGGCCAGTTTCCCCAAATCTGTGGCTGGATCGGAACCAGGTGACAAAATGAACACGATCGGGGACAAGGGGGTCGACTGTTCAAAGATTGCTTCGAAGGAGACAATCGGCGGTTGAACATATCGCTCGCCCATTGCTTGAATCACATAGTTGGTCACTGCACGGACTGCTCGATCAACGCGGAAGCATCGAAGCAGACAGAGAAGTAAAAACTCATCCTCAATCTGGTAACCCGGTACGGGCTCACTCTCCGGCGTATCATGATCGAACCACTCTTGCCATGCTTCTTGATTTCGCCCAATTTGATCAGGTAGATCCTTGAAGAAGGGGCACAACTCGCCAAGTTTGACAATATCTTGCCATGATTGGTCAACAATCCACTCGGGACACGGATTCTGTTTTTTGACTTTCTCAAGGGCAATGTTACCCTTCAGGAAGAAGTCAAGTTGTGGCTGAGGAACCAAACCAGAGTCCTGCTGCAGTTTGATGCACATTTGGAAGGAAAAGAGCAGTTTATGTCGCTCGAACAAACCGGTACATGCATAGTTGTAAACGTTGAATGTCAATGTATCAATAATGTTGTTCAAACGCTTCTGAAGAATCGAATCTGGCAATGATCGCTTCAAAGACGCTTCGAACACATCGAGATACGAGTTTAAGGAGAACTGGTACATATTGTTCACCAGTGACATATCGAGTAGAACAAAGAACAGAACGGCGCCCCGGCGAGCAGCTGGTCTGTAACCGTTTCGAATTTTGTCAATTTCAATGGTTGTCTGCGCGCCCTGACGTAGCTTCTCAGTGATTTCAGTTGCTTTTGTCTTGGTCTCTTCCAGTGTCTCAATCAGTTCAGTATTGTCCAACATGTTACCCTTTGATGTTGCCAACTCGCGCAAGAGTGAATCTTCCAGGTCTTTCAACAAACGTTTATTGTCAAATGTCTCCTGAATGAGTCGCTCGCGTTGCTCCTCCAGCTCTTTGCGCTCAAACTTGACAATGACGGAAAGAAGCTGATCTTCAAGACCGTTCAATGTTACTTGGTAATTAATCACCATCGCCTTGCCAAATACAGCCGGTGAGTAACGCGGATTTGCTAGTTTAGACGTCAGGTACAGTTTAAAAGCAGGGTCGTAGTCAACTTCCTTGTCACCAAGAACAATGAACTCGCGGCCTTGGCCGCCTTTGACATTCTTTTCAAGTACATTATCAATAACAGGGTCAATGTACTCATCAACATCCTTGAACAAGAAGGGAAAACCGTATTTGATGGCAAGCTCCAGCTGCTTCAAGAAATCGGGAGAATTGAAGCTTGACTCTTTCAGATTGTTCTTTTCCTCCTTTTTGCGAATCCAGTTCAGTGCTTGCTGCTGTGGGTCAATACATAGTGGGAAACGCGATGCGCGTACAGTGAGAATACCATTTTGAACGGACAGCTCATCGGGCGGCAATCCTTCACTACCCCATCGAGACACTTCCACTTCATCTGTCAGCAACTGTTCAAGTTTAAAGGGCTCCGAGTAAGGCAGCCCCTTTGTCTTGATATCAGCAACGAACTTGTCAAAAATCATGGAATGACGGAAATCATAATTGAAGGCGCCTTCATATGACAAGAAGGCGGCGCCAATGAGACAATCGCCAAGTAGACGGACACGTCGCTCTTTTAAGCCAGCTAGTTCCTCTGTCCAACGTTCACGCTCCGAGCCCAAACCACCGATCAACTTGTCGGCTGCAACGAGACGACGTGCCATGATGTTCGCTTCGTCTTCGAGTTCTTGTTTCTCGCGGATGGCTTCTTCGAACTGCCGCTCGAGTTCAGCCAATTGCTTCTGGACTTCAGCCAAGTCTTTCTTGGCCTGGTTCAGCTCTTTTTTCATTTGGAAGAAGTTCTTCTCCAATTTCGCGACTTTTTCACGCTTGGGCTTGATTTCACGGGCAACATCACAGTAGCCCATGACGGCTTCGACGAATTTCATCATACCGGCACCGGCATTTGAAATCGACTTCATCTCTTGAACTGACACGCCGATCTTTTTCAAGAAGCCTTTGACCGTTTTTGACTGGTTCAACGAAATTGCGTCGACGTCCATCGTCATCAAATTATTCAAGAAATTTGGCTCACTCATCATACCCTTGGCGGCCTTCCACGAAATTTCCTTGAAACCGCGCATGACGAGAATACACTCGCAAATTGTTTGTACCGCTGGCGGTGGCTTGGCAAAGGACTTAATCTCTGTCACGTCGCCCTTGTCCAAGTCTTCGAGGGCTTTACGCGCCGCTTCCAAAGCGGGCAATGCCTCGGCCAGGGACTCTTCGGCGTCCTTCTTTTCGACGGCGATGATCTTTGACTGTTCTTCAATCATGACGGCCTTGGTCTCGGCCTCTTCCTGCTTCTCACCGGCGATTCGTTTGTTCTCAGTGATGTCAACCAGCATGACTTCGCACGCTTCTGACTTCTCTTTGACAACTACTTTCTGAATCACCAACTTGGCGTTCAGATCGTCTAACTGAACTTGGGCTTCGGCAATCTTTTTCAAACCACCTTCTAAACGAGCACACATTTTCTCCACTTCATCGTCCTTTTCTTCCAACAGCTTCAAGTAGGAATTGGTAAAGTCAAGAAAGTTCTTCGGTGTGACAAAGTTGGTACGCCGCAACTTCTTCAAGTAATCGTCGGAGTTGGCTTCGACCGTTTTATGAACGTAAACGACATGGTTGATCACATTTTCCATGTTCTCCTCTGGAATCATCGAATTATCAGTCAAAAACGAGGACGCAACGGCCAACAGGGCCTGCGTGGGCCATCCATCGAACCAGTCAATCACCGTATTATTGACGAGACCGGGAAAGTTTCGGCATCGAACGCGAAGCGTATCCCCAGTTGGCGACATGGCCAGAATAATGTGAAGATTGTCGGCACATTTGTTAATGAAATAGGACCAGATGGCTTCTTTTCCCGGTGGGTAGCCGGCCTTGGCCGCTTCATCACGTACATTATTGATGATACCATCCTTTTCGTCGTCAGCAAACCTTGCCTTCAATACCCAGTTTATGATAGAGCACTTTCAAATCCTCGCGCAAGTTGCTCTCATCATAACCGCGGGACAGTGAAATCTCGAACACATCGCACCCAGCTGCAAAGCTGGCCAATTTGGATAGTGACTGCTTGCCCGAGCCACCGACGCCAACTAGGAGCGCGTGACCGCGTTTCATGCGCAAGACGCGCTGAACACGTGTCAAATGGTCCAAGGCATCGTCAAACAAGACCAAATTCATTGGCGTACTTGTCTCATTGTACGAGTCCAAAATTTCAGCGAAGAGTCCCTTTGAGGCGTCAAAGTCTTGAATGTCTTCATAGAGACGTGGTTCGTTGGCAACCAGCGTGTTGCGATAATCACCAAAGAGGATCGGCTCACGCATTGCCGACGAGTGACAATCGCCAAAGTTGGTGGTGATTAGACTTGATATCGTCTCCTGCATGAAGTCCTTGTCCTTTTTATTGATGGCGCGATCGTGGAAGACGCGGAGGCACTCATTGCGCCAAACACGAACAAAGTCGGCCTTGGCCTCGAACCGGGCCGGTGTGGTGACGCACAGACCTTGATAGGTTCGGCTCAGATCGCGCAAATTGAAGATGTAATGAAATTTAGACGGCGTCGGCGGTAAGTCGCGAACGATCTTCTTGTACAAGTCCAATGTGGCAGTGGTGATTGCATTTGACAAGTTTTTCACCTCATCGCTGAATGGGGCCAAATGGCCGGAGAGGATTGAGGCGTAGATCTTGTGGACGGATGCATCTGATGGGAAGCACATGTTGAATACGCTAAAGAGAGACAAAAACCGGGGATCAGTCGAGTTACGACCGCCACCGGCTTTGCCCATTGCAGCGACGTACGAAATGTCCTTCAGTATTTTGTAGTTCAACTCTTTCGTTCGATCATAAATGCCGCCACGTTCCAATAACAGTTTCATCAGCGCAATCGGCTGCTGCGTGCCATAAGTGTCCACTTGAGGCATGTTCATGTCATCCATGAAAACAACGAGACGTTTGCCCGGTGGCGGTCCAAACGTGTCCTTTGTTCGCTTTTCGACATTTGCTTCCAACGTGCGCTGAACGTCCATTGATGATGTTCGCGACGAAAAGTTAATATTCAACAGAAGATTCTTGTCAGGCGACAAGTCACGCAAAAAGTTTTGAATAGTCGCTGATTTCGACGTGCCGGACTCGCCGACCAAGACAACGGGTCGTTTGATAGCGGCCTGGATTTGAAGCAACCACGTGGTACGTGTTGTGTCAACTGTTGGCACGAGGATTTCGTGGAATGAGCGATCAGGATTGTGGACGTATTCGGGGACGATCATTGTCCACGGAACCCATGATCGCTTTTCAATATCGAAATGGTAGTCATAGAGAAGCGGTAGTCGTGATGGAAGTGAACCAGCTTTGCATAAGTCTTTCTCCGAATCTGATTTCGATGGCAAACCGCATAAGCGTTTGACAAGTTCGTTGAACTGGGGTTGGCTCTCCTCGGTTAATGTTCCACCAATAGACCAATACACACATTCAATGAATACTGCTTCCATTATCGATGACTCTGTAAGTGGTTCGGGTAACGGATCCAAGATTGACTCCAGCATCATGCAGAGCTGGGTGACCATGTTCAAATTTGTTTGAGGTACGATTAGAGACAGCTTTTCGCCCTGTTTTCCATCCAATACACCCTCCAGGATCAAGTCAATGCACGGGGGCACAATTTTTGTGTACAACTCGGGGAATAGTTCTTTTTCAAGCTTACTCGTTCGCCCATTGAGCCATCGTTGCCAAAAGGGATCATAGTTCAAGTTTTTCGGATCAACATAGACCATACCAGCGCGTGATACCGTCGCTGGTGATGCGTACTGCAAATCGCCAACTTCGAAAAGCATGGCACAGTGAGGCTGAAGACGGATGCGTTCACCATTTGCCAGCGTAAGCAGTTTATTATCGTCCATGACAGAGTTCATATTTTCAACCCACAGTGCATCGACATCACCGTCAAACATGATATATCGTCGTTCTTTCTTTTCAGTGGGTCGATTGATCTCACGGAAAATGTTGGACAAAACGCCATCAGTCCAATCACGCGTCACGGGATCAAGTATACCATACAATTCGACAACTGACATGGCCTTTGCGTTGAGCACAAACAACTTCGTATTCAGGCCCAATTTCGACTGTGCTTGACAGAGTCCATTTATAACGACTGATTTACCACCGCCAGTGGGACCGACAATCATGGTGGTGTGACGTGTCATCATTGTTTCGTACATTTGCGTTACCTTGTCGCATTGATTGCCCAGAAGCAGATA
This sequence comes from Oikopleura longicauda, assembly GCA_004367895.1. Taxonomy (NCBI): domain Eukaryota; kingdom Metazoa; phylum Chordata; class Appendicularia; order Copelata; family Oikopleuridae; genus Oikopleura; species Oikopleura longicauda. Next base: position 2,479 of record SCLD01092303.1, on the reverse strand, counting down.
CCCTTGCGATTCAAGGCACTCTTCAACAGCATCATTAAAGTTGGGATAACGTACTCGAGGACAATCGAGCCCAGGGAACAAGTCCCCAATCAGCCCCAGGAACAGTGGCACATCTTCGAAGATAAACTTTGGTAAATTATCAACACCATATCTTCCAACAAATCCGGACTGCCACGTTTTAACGATCCGGCCATGTTGAGCACGGATTTAAGTGCGCGTAAACCAAAATCATAATGCGTTTGTTTCGACAATTGCTCACGCGACAATTTGTACAGGACGGTCATCTTCTTGGCCAATATTTTCGCCGTCAAGAATCCCTCCGAAAAGAGCATAATCTCGCAAATTTGTTGCAAATCAGGAACAATGACGACAACGGGGCGGAAGAGTGCTTTCACTGATTCAGGCAGCTCAGTTCGACCGGCATAACCCGGATTCATTGTGATGAAAATGCCCATTCGCGAGTCGAGCGAGATTTCAACACCTTCGAAGTGGAAACGCGTCAACTGTTTGATCAGTGCATTGCGAATGGTCTGGACCTGAGAAGAGACGACTGACAAAACAGAAGCGTCAATACGGTTGAACTCATCGAAACAGCCCCACGCACCGCACTGTGCAAGACCAGAAAAGATTTTGCCAACGGCCTTGTAGTCCATACCTTCGCCGCAATTAGTGACGACACACAATAGACCCAATGCCTTGGCCAGATCTTTGGTTGTCTCTGTTTTACCCGTACCAGCTGGACCGGCCGGTGCACCGCCCAAGTACATTGACAACGCCTGTGTCAATGTCAAATAGATTCGATCTGTCAATGGGGTGATAACGAGACGCCCATTAAGTCCCATGTACTCATAACCATAACCAAATTCACCCGTACACTGACGGATGACGGCATCGTCGTCCGGTTTCCACCAGTAAAATCGCAGCTGTGATTCCCATTCAAACTCACGCGCATCGAGAATCGAGTCACGAACGAAAATGTCAATAATATCACGGGCATGGACGTCAATGATCAATACCGTATTATACTTGGCACGATCATTCTTATGCAGTGGGGTGACGATTTTGACGACTAAATCGTCAATTTGCTTATGCAATTGCTTCGCATAGTTCTTCATCGCCAACTTGTCACCACTGACCACTTTCTGGAAGACATCCTCGACTTCCCATGTCCACCATATTTGATTGGCAGCCAAGACGACCATTCCCTGATAGTCCAGCATCCAGTCGACGCGTGACTTATCAGAGCCATAAGTGTAAACGGCTTCCTTCGTCACTAATCGGTTTGTCGATCGCATTTCATTCAACACCGCTGTCATCCACTCCTCGACGCGTCCCTCGGCAGGGATTGCCTTTTTAAAGTCCAACTTTTCTTTCTCCGCCGAAATCATGGCCGAGGCGATCTTCTCGCCATTCATGCCATCGTTGAACTCGAGCGCCGCAATATTATCGTACATTTTGATCATGTGCTCCTGGACGCACGTCGGATCCGAGCTGCCCAAAATTGACAAGAGCTCATCGTCTGAGATGAAGAAAAAGCGGGGGAATGAGTTACGTTTCGAGTCCAAGTAATCATTCAACGATTTCTGACACTTTTCGAGTCCTTCGCCCAGCATGATGAAATCGTCTAGGCGATTTGGTGCGTGGCAGGCGTCCTTGATCTTTGGATTCTTGGCCGTCTCCTGCATGATTTTTTTGAATGTATCATTGATTTTGTCGAACTTCTTCGCCTCTTCGGGCAGCTGCGAGCGGATATCGCCCCCGATAAAGATCGACTCGAGGTACATCCACTTGCGTTGGACTGACATCCAAATTTCGCACACTTCGGAGATGAGCGACAATGACTTCTCCCAGCCCTGGACTTGGGCCAAAAACGGGCCGATAAATCGCGAGGCCGACATGGATTGGAGTGTCATTGCATTGTCATCCAACGTTTGAATCACCTCGTCAACTGAGCCCAAGATGAAACCGCGATCCGATGTGCCTTTGAAGTAACGCGAAATGCTGAACTTTTCATTGTCCCAGATTTCGGCAACTTCTTTCAGGCCCTTTTCAATTGACATTTCCTTCACGGCGGCGGTGACAATTTCCGAGATGGTCTCCTCAAAATTATGCAGACCCATTTGGAACAATGCGCCAAGTGTAAATGTTTCGGGGTTCATGTCAAACTCAATGCCCGTCTTGGTCATCAACGACTTCCAATGACGATCGCGCAGTGCATCATTCTTGAGATCGGTGAACAAGGGCACTGAGTCTTTGAACTCGTTCATGTTAGCCATCACTTGCTTCGAGACGGCCAGGCCGCGGACATTTTTCGGGTACTTTTTGGCTTCTTTGAGGAAACCGTCGATTCCTTCCGTCAACATTGAAACGTTCAAATTCGCCCACAATGTCTGTGCCCACTCGTCACGCGCCTCCATTTGCCGCGCGTAGAGATCGTAGATCATGGTCAAGCCTTCAAGCTCATTTTTGACTTTGTTTA
>SCLD01092292.1:0-12708 GCA_004367895.1 Oikopleura longicauda | reverse complement strand
GATAAAACCGGAAATAGACCGGAAGTGACGTAATGCGATCGTTAGATTAAGTATTGAGACTATTAAGAATACAAACATGTAATTTGTTTAGTTCTAATGGTACTGATATCGCTGTTATTCTGGCCATGTCAGTTTACTGACAAAAAAAGTTCGCGCATCGACGCAAAAAAAAGCGCAACTGTTAAGTCCGAGAAAAATGTGTAAATTGGAATTTGCTTATATATCCGCCCATGAAAATTTTTGTTTGAAGGGCCTTTTTTTGCTGCAATAGAAGAGTTATCCGAAAATAAATTCCGAATATTTAATAGCGATTCTGACTCATTTTGTCGTCCCTCCCATGATTGATTCTGTTTCTATCCATATTTTCCTAAAAAGCTTCATGGCGCCTGATTTATATTAATTGGTTTTACCATCTCGAAATTCCACTTTGTGTGATCTAAAAATGTGAAAGATGATGTCATTGAATCGCTTATGACTCGTAAGTTATGAACCATTTCAGAATGGAATCCGAAGGGCAGGCGGCCGAACAGGTTGCCGCAGGCCCCACCGAACAGGTCACGATGTTTGCCGTTCGCATCGAAGACGTTTGTCCTTCGTTCGGTCGACCCTGCCGAAGAGAAGTTTCTGACGATTGACCCCAATGCAAATGTTTGATAAACTTGATGATTTTTTCCAAATATACCCAATACATAATTTCAAAAAGAGAAAATGAATCTTTTTATGAAGTGTTTTGATATATGAATGGAATGTCCTTAATCATGAAAAAATAAGAACCGAAGAAAATGATTCGAAATTAAAAGCTGTTATCAAATGGATTGAAATGAATCATCAGCATTAACCGAGATCAATATGATCACACAATGTACTTTTTAGTACTTCTATGAGAGTCCTAAAGGCGTCAATTCACGTGATCAAAAACACCGATATTTAATCTTTCGTTTATTTTTTTTTTGTGCAAATTTTCTGGTCACTTCCGGCTCAAACGGAAGCCGCTAAAAGTTCCGCCTTGAACCTCGATTATTGAGCTGTTTGGCCCGAAAATGACCACGCCGTTTTGATGATTAGCAAGGTTTTAAACTGTATTTTAATTGTACTTTGATTTTGCTACGAAAAAAAAGTATTTTCTCACAACAAAATTCTGTATCTGGTACGTAACTTTAAATCTTATACTGTCACCAAAATGAAACTATCAACATCTCAGAGTTACTGTTTCCGTGCCGAATTGAAATAAGGCAAATAAATATTATTTTTTATCAAAACGCAATTTTTCATATAAATGGAATATATAGGGGGTACCTGACTGTGTCACTTGGTCTAGGGTCGAACCACATAAGAGTGTACAGGTTTGATATGATTTAACATGACAGTCTCATCTGGTACCCCCTATATATAAAACTTTATTTCAAAGAAAAGATGGGGACTCCTGAAGGTTAAATTCATCTCTAGGGGGTCCAACATTGAAGGTCTCCACCTTGTCTAGAACTAACACACATTGGACTGACCCACTTTCCATACACTTACATTCATGTGGGTAAGTCTAATGTGTGGGAGTTTTTTACCAAGTGGGTCAGTCTTATGTGACATAAGTTACATCGGTCCCGATCCTGAAAATGCAATGATTTCACTTATTAATCAGTTACTCATAATTTATGACTCCTAATGACTCATAATGAGTCAAAATGAATTTTTGTTGGTAATTGAAATTGAATTATTTAGATCATTTTCAAAATGATCATTTTCGATTACTGTTGGTATTCGATGTCGAACCACGTTTCATATCTATTTTAACCCTTATTGGCAAGGTTTTGGGATTCGACCCAGCGTATTTTGTCGGAAATTTTTGCAAATTTTAATTTCGCATCGATTATGACGTCACTATAGGACCTGAGTGAGTCACGTCACGTTGCATGGTCCATGATGAGTACCTGGTGGATAAGTGTACCACCACTCAATATGACGTCAGGCAATGACATCACGTGACTAAGATATCGGATTCCAAAGTAAACTACCCCTAAGATATTGTAGGTCAACGTTGAGGGGACCAAAAAACCCGAGTGGCCACACAGCGCGTTTTTGGAAAATGTTTCCAATCGAATATTTATACGGCCGCCGAGGCTTTTTGGTACGGTCAAGTTTGAACTCCGATATCTCGATCATGTTTAGTAGATTGTTTAGTAGATAATAAAACTTGAATATTTTTTTAGATTTCTGAGAACCATACCTTTTTTCAATAATTAAAATTATATTTTAACGTCTCGTTTCCTCTCACACGGAAAATGTCATCTTCTCTCCGAATTAGAAAACTCTCCGAATTAGCGTCCGGCACGTGGTACCAGGGGCCTTTTAGTTTAAGCTTCAAAAGATGCAGAATTAAATTTTGAGTATGCCTGTAGTTTTCAAAAATCAAAAAAAGTCTCGTGATTTTGCGTAGGCGTGGATTTATGGCGAAAAAACGGCTTTTTTTTAGTTTTTGGTATCTGGGACCCCATCGGATCACGTCGAAGAACTATGGAAATATTTTTTCGATACTTTTTGAGATGGAGAATCAGAAAAATAAAGTCAAAAATTCCGGACGGGACCGGAACAAAGTCAAAAAGTATCATAAACAGTATCATAAATTATAAATTGAAACAAGTCCAAATTAAAATTATACTACCCGGTTAGAAAAATAGATCAAAGTCCTAGGAATCGTAGGAATCAGATGCAACAAGGAAGGACAAATACATTATTAAGATTGTCAAGTTTTAATGAATTGAATGATTTTTATTATGAGGTGATTTAAATAATCATTTCGGGTGATTTTTCATGATCGATGATTCTTAAAGGCAGACGTGCAGCAGTTGAAACATGATTAACCATTGTTTTGTATGGCCGGTTGTACAGCAATCTTTCTTTTGGCGAAATCAGAATTTTGATATCAAGAACAAATTCAACTAAATATTGAATATGTTCAGTTTGCGAACAGATCGTACGAAATTTCAGGACAATTTCAGACAACTTACACATTGGTTGATAGTTTTCAATTAAATTTCGCATATCTTGATCTAATTTCTCAGGCTTTACATAAATTGGATTTTTTTCCAGCGCTGACAAATGGCATTTCTTAAAATTGATTGAGTGGCAAAAAAATAATATTATTTAATTAATCAAATCGAGTTTTAATAAGTATACCTGTAAAAAAATAAGCCCATTATTCAACGATGAGAAAATAATTTGAAGTGCACCTTTGTCGTGTGCTGAATATGACTGTTTCGCTTTTAGCGGTTTTGAAATTCTAAGTATTAGTGTCAACGAACCGACAGTATACCGAAATTGGGCAAATTTTTTTAAAGCGGTCATAAAAACGCAAAAATTCTAAATTCAGCGATCAAATATATCAAATATATCTTAGGTCAAAACGTTCCAAAAATGGCAAGTTCATTTAGAATGTGTTGACTTTGGAAAATCGATCTCAGAATAGATTTCGTTGTGGAAACGGCACGTGCATAAATGCACTTCTCTTTGTGTTTCGGCCAGTGCTCTTGGCGACATTCTCCACAACAATAAAATGTAAAACAGTGCACGCAAGATTTATAGTGCTGCTGAGCATGCTCCAGGGGCGCTTAAGAGAAACTTAAATAATGGGAATAAAGTGAATTAATACCAGGACTTGCTCACATAAGAGAGAAAGAGGAGGACAACTCTCCGAATATACAATATAGAGGGCGCCATTCAGCCAATCCTGATATTAATCAACTTTATAGTACTTAATTTGTGGCCATTTCACAGTCAATTTTACCTATTTGATTGCAGTTTGTGTTTCTGCAGTGTAACATTGGAGTCTGACCGGAAACCATTAGCCTTCCATTATCAGTGTTTGAAATTGATTTGATCTGTTGTGTCGCTTTGAAGTTATCATAACTTTTAGTTTGCAAAGATGTTGGAAATTGTAAATGCGGACGTTGTTGTGTAGGTTGGTATGCAGGATGATCGGAACGTGCAGAAATGTCTGATTTCTGTCTCGATTGTTGTGAAATATTAGAATAACGGTTTCTCAACATTGCTGTTGCTGATTTGAGATTTTTGCCAAGAATTTCGCCGTTTTCAAGTTTTGGTGGTGGCTGATCTGTCCTCTTAGTAGGTCGTCCAATATCAACATTATCGTAAAGGCTCTCTTGGCTGGTATCGGCTATAAATATCATTTTGAATTGCTTTATAAAGTGAAAATTTGTTAACTACTCGAGGATACTCCAAATTTAAGGATACTCTAGCTATTTGAGTTAAAAATGCATTACTTTGAAAGAGACAATATAACAATTAACGTTTATAACTTATTCAAAGGACGAAAGATATATTTTGCAAAAACATAAGTTATTGTGGATCAATAGAGAAGGCCAGATAAATTACATTATGTATTCAAACAAAAAAACGAGTACATGACCGCGGTGAAATAGCCTATTAGATGTTGTGGACCACGAGGAATTTGACAACATATGTGGATCAGTCTTGGCGTTCTGCCTCTTATGAGCAATACGGCTCACCGCGACCATGTACTCATTATACTGTGGTATGTGGTTGCGGATGTTCACGAGATTTTGATGGCTACGGGTTCTTAATCGGGGTTAAAATGTTTTGTTGAGGGGTCGTTTTCCCAAAAGTTATTTCGGCACTGGACAGTATACCTTTAAAAATTTAAAAGTTACCTTTTGCTCGAACAAAAGCACTTGAAGAATTATTCGTGCCTGAAAATTTGAATTCTCGAGATAGTTCTTTAGAGCTTGGTGGATTCATACGGGGATTGGAGGTAGTGCTATTAATCGAATTTTGATTTATCGTGAAAACAGAGTTCGTCCTGATTCTGTCCAAATGATCCGACAAAAATAATAAGAGTAGAGCGCTCACGCCCACGCTCGCTGGGACAGAGCCACCACAGACCCCACTTTATTATATTTGAAAGAGGTCCAAATGTAATGGTAAGAACTGGGTCATTGTGAATCTGGGATAGGAGACTATTAGGAGTTCAACTTGTAGTCTAAAGTATACAGGCGTTGAGGAACTCAACTTGGGGTGTTAAAGGGTCAGAGTAAGATTGATAAGATTCGGGTTCGATTCCTTGAGGTCGATTTTGATCTTGGTGGTTTCGGCATTGTTTTCGATCTCCCTATCATACTTTTAACTTTTTTATTTATTTGTTGATTGGAATAATCTGCGCCAGAACCATATAATGAATCAAATGCACTTTGCGTTGAATTTAGAGATTTATGTGAACTTGTTAATTTAGAATTTAGAGCATTTTGAAGGCTGTCATAACTGCTGCCATTGAGTGAAGCAACATCAGAGTGGTTAACCGTGGTTGTATTTCCATTTACTGGATGGTTAACCGCAGAAGAAGGTGGTGACAATGATGAAATTGATTTAGATTTTGAATGATTATTTCTAGACAAACTGTCAAGGGTGCTTTTGAAGTCCTCGTTATTTTTATCACTGTCCGGGTCTGTGAATCCCATCAGTTCTCGCCGCTTAAATGCATTTTAAGTTAAAATTTTCAGCAATAGATTCTGCATAAATAAAATGATCGTATTTGAATCTTATTGAAACCTACCTTGGACTTTTGGCGAACAATCTTGTTCAATTCTTGTGAGAATAGGGGGTTGAACTGTTCCCGAATCTCTATCGGAATATTCTCCATACTTTTATTTCTATCATTTTGATCATCTTTTTTCCCCAATCGATCTCCAATCGAGCGCGACCGCTGAGGTCTCTGTGATGCCACTTGGGCTGATTGATTTCCACTATTTCGAGCTAGAAAAAAAGTTCATACTAGTATAGAGATTGTCGAGCCCTACCTTGTTTGCGGGAATCAACCAGTCGTTCAGCTGCTGATCTTTGTTTTCGTCCTCTTTCATTTAATCTCTTTGAAAATTTACCGCCCATATTACTGAATAAGTGGTAAATTACCACTGTTCATGGTTGTTATCATATATATATAAGTTATATAGTTATATATATTAGTTATATATTATAATATAATATTATTTCATAAGTCAAATTATCTGTTAAATGAATGATTGAAATAACATACCTATCATTGAGTGGGACCCTTCCGACTGGGTCTTTATTATCTTAGAAAGGTTTTTAAAATTATTATTCGGACATGTCCATCAGGTAACCAATCAAACGCATATTTAAAAACCAGCCTGATTGAGAAGATTTCCGACTTCTTGGTAAGGTTGTTGTGTAATTTAGATTTCCACAGAGATCATCAGCAGTCTTTTAGAGATTATTAAAGATTGTAAATAGATAACTCTTCTAAGTACATATTTTAATACGAAACATAAGTTTCGGTATATTTTTATTGCTCTGATTCAAAAATGCATTTTACGGTAAAATGTTTACCTCTTATCTTCACTTTCGAGAGCAACCATAATATTAATTCACGGTTAATAATTTAAGCTGTGAAATATTTTTTAGAAATATCAGTAGGTTCAGAGGAATACTAATGGTTTCACAGATTTGAAAATCTCTTATCAAACCGCTTGTTGACTTTGTTCGTCTCTTAAAATAATAATTTCAGTCACCGAAGATCTTTTCACTTGTTTGGAGCCCCCCTCCAATTAGACAAAAGAAATAAACGTCCAGGGTTACAATGGCACATGCTTTATGCATAAACACCATTGTATCGTTACGTACCTGATTGATTGAGGAAGATACTGTCTGAGCCCGTGAATAGTCGTCATCCATCTTCGCTTTCAAAATCTGAATTTCGATATTAATATGGTCCATAATATTGACTCTCAGTTGCATACATTCACGTCGGACAGCCAGTCCATTAGACCATGGGAATATTTAATTTGTACCAAAGGCAAATTCCGGTACAAATTTTACGTGTCATTCAAATGTCACTAATAACAAGCCTTTAATCTATTGTGCAGCGTGAAAATTATCTTTAGATAACTTAGTCGATAATCATCGAGGCTACTAAACGGCGACTTACGAATTCACCATATTATTTGAATATCCTCTTCCTTCGGTATTTCCCAGGGCCCGAGGGGATCTGATGTGGGGAATAAAATGGCATTTACTATGACCATATGGTAGGAGGAAGAACCTTAGCTTATGGTGATATGCAGAATATCATATGATTGGACAACTTTGAATTACAATGTTACGGGAGGGTGGAACGTTTCCCTTGTCCAACAATTGAGGTCGGAAATCAGCACAATTTTAAACTCAAATTGTTCTTTACACAACCCACCAAAAATATAGATTGTCTTCATAATATCTAACAAACCGCAATTACCTTGAACATGCGTATTTAGAAACAATTGAAAAATATAAATTGAAATAAAATTAAATGTCAAAAATTCAGAATTTATCCGCTGGAGCAAATATTATGCTTGAAAATGACCTATGATCTAGTTTTTAAATTTCAATTTCAACCCATTTGATGCCTTAGAATCTATGCAGGACTCGTGAGATAGCTACCTTAATCATTAGGTGCCTTCCCATGCTGATCCGTGCTACCGCAGCCTAATTAAAATAGTTCTTTAACACGGTGTAACACCTCAGGTTCACGCATTAGCATCTTATCAGTTTCTGGAAACACTTCTCGGCCATTAACTTGTGTTTTAGAACATGCTCTTTGATGACTCCAGACCGTGGACTTTAAAGCTCTTTAACTGTCCCCTAAACCGTTTTTGAACTGTCAACTTTTAACCAACGGGATCGTCCGCTTTTGGTGGAGTGAGTTACATGTTGACTCATTACCGTTCTACTAGTTTTAATGTCTTCAAGGCATTGTCGTGTGACGACTCATGTACTGGTGGTTTACTTGGTGGTGTACCTGGTGGTGTACATATTAAAAAAAATGAGCCGCGTACCACGAAGTACCCGGAAGTTATGGCCAAAAAACTGATTTTGGTCGATTTGGTGAACACCCTAGGTGTACCTGTCCAATTTACCGTTTTGTATATTGAATAGTATTTCCTTCTTACATCGATATCTTCAGTCGTTTTTCATTTTTGACCATTTACATAGTTACATTTATTTTTATCAACTAAAGTGCCTGTATAATATTCTAGGAACATTTATAACAGATTACAGAGCTAAAATTCTAATTTTTGATTGCAATGAGTCAAAAATGAATAACGACTGTAATATTCATGATTTCCATTTTGACTTAAATTCTCTTTAGTCAAATTGAGCACAATTAGAAGATCCGAGGATCACTCTTTTAAACAAACCACCCTTTGTTACTGAAACACACAAAATAAAAGAAAGATATAGGTATCATCTGCATACAATTGACTGTTACCAAGCCAAAAAATGTCGGTTCCCGCCGATGGTGGACATTCCCAGACATTCTAGGTTAGGCTGCAGACTGCTCGTCGAGATCTGATGAGAGTTTGATAAATCTAAGTCAAAAACGCAATGTCTGATCGTGGGAAAATACCAAAAAGTCAAATTAGTACTTTAGTATAATAAATTGTATATTTTACCAAATTTATAAAAATCAAATATTTTATTAACCACCTGGGTATCCGTAGTAAAAGATGTTTATAAAAGTCTAAATCGTTCAGGTATCCGCGAACAGTACATATGTACCTGTCCGTATTACCGGAAGTTAATTGGGTGGCCCTTGAGATGTGAATTGTAGAACAGAAACTTAACATTGTAGACAACAATTTGTAGTGATTACTGAACTTCTATCTGCTAGATCAAAAATAAAAATATGAACTCTAAAGGTTCTAAAACAGAAAAAAATGAATCATTAGTAATGATTATGTGGATTTTTTGACAATGGATACGGGTTAAAAACGGGTTAAATTCGCAAAATTATACTTCTCACATATGAGTTGAAATGCTTTCAATTTTCTCGTTTATTCTCTAAGAATCTTTTCAAGAATTGTCACTTTAATCTTGCCGATGTTTTAAGTTTTATTTAAATGCAGTTTTATTTCAATGCATTTTTACGATCTTGACATTGATAATGTGTCTCTAAGTTAGAAACTCTCTAACCCATTATTATATTATATATATTATATAATATTAACTATAAAAAACAATAAATAAACTCACCGACATGTATGATTTTGGGGGTTTCGCTGAATGCATTTCCCATGCCATATTTGTTTCTATTATTATCTCCGTGTTAGGTAAAAATATACTGGATTGTGTCTCTGTCTGATGCGATCATTAAATGACAGAAACGGGAGAAGAGAGTTAAGTCGGAGTCATGATTCAATTTTATCACTCTAAAATAGTAAAAGAACCCAATCAACCAGCTCATGATTCCCTTTCTAGTATTTCCGTCGGGAAGCGTAACCTTTCCGTTATGTTACCGGTATCATGTCAAAATGCCCTAAAATGCATTTTACTGTGACTAATTAAGCCCGAATCGGATTTAATAAAGCTGAGTTTGTATAGGCTACACAGTCACAACTCAGACAAGATTTTTATGGTTTTGATCATTGTGCGCTGAATAATTCAATGAATAAAGTCCAAATCCATTTAATAAAATAATAGACTCAATATCTCTGATTCAAGCCTAATGAGCCATAAAAGTAAATGGTCAGTTAAATCTTCTTAACGGTTAGCTTAAAGTCAAGAGCATCTTCTAACCTCACTCAGGCATATCTGGACTAATTCCGACCGTAACTAGTTACTTTACACCTTCCTTAGAGTCATTTCAACAAATATATCAATATGTATATCGTAAAAATGAATTGGGTTTATTTAAGCATGAAAATGCAGTAAAACTAACATGTCAGATACAAATTGAATAATAGCGCCTTTAGCTTCTGTGAAACCGTGCAATTATCTAACAAAAGCCAGCCAAGTAAATGCATATTATGCCAGGATTTCAAGATCAAGCCAATTTTCTCAATTCTCAACTTCCCAGGAGACCCAGCGTTAGACATAATGCATGATCCATATGCGAAAACATATTAAAACCGACTACAAGACCGGCTATAAATCAATCACAAAACCAAAAACAGTCACACCTATGATCTTTGGTCATCGCTATTCAGAATCATAATTAATATTCATATTTGTTCAAGTGTCCAGCATGTCTCCTCAATTACCGACTTTAGAATCCGGTCAGATTCATCCGTTTCTTCCCAAACAAAAGGTTCCCATAAACGCAGTCAATGACAGTTTTATTATGACTAACACACGGTCCATCATAACTTATGGTCCATAAATCTTGAAACTATTTGGTACCGCCATGGTAAAACTGCATATCCTTATTTGAATCAATCCTACATTCAAATAAGGCTATATAAAACCTTATTCTTAACACATCCGTTCTCATCACTTTATCCATCCTTACCGGTTTCTCCATATTTTTTCAGACGCGGTGTCCGTTAATTGGGCGTCAGACAACTTTTTTGTTTTTGCTCTTGAACTCTCTTGAATAGAATCAATTCATCGTTCCATTCTTCACTTCGAGCACATCACTACGAACTCAATGATACATACATCACAAAATTATATCTGACAATACTGTATTGCCAAAACAGCTTTCACACGGAATACGACAATTCAACAATAAAGTGTATGTGACATACAGTATGTCTGAAGTTGTTTTAACAAATGACCCAATAGACTGCCTGAACCGAATTATCTATTCATAGATCAACATAAAGCAAAATAATCAATTTAGTCCAGTGGATGATCTTGTCTTACCTCATGCTTGGGAATATATTTTGAACCATCGCTCCTTTCAAGATATGTCTTGAAGACTTCTTCTTCAAGTTTGGCAAAAAGATCAACTTCCCTAAAAATTAAAATTTCATATAAGGATTGGGAATATCAATTCGGGATGCCAATAGGATCATCAAACCGATTGGAGAAAGATGGGATCACACCATAAGCATAAATTTCAAAAGCTCCCTGAGAATATTTAACCCTCGTGATTGAACCATAAAAACTGCGATTTATAGCCTAGATGAAATAACAGTGCCTTGTATACCGGTCAGGCACAAATCGTGCTGCACGAGGTATCTAATTTTAGTCAACATCAATATAAAAATCAGCTTGATCCACTAACCTCATTTTAATTCATTTTTCTCTGCAGTTAAATTCTTTTAATTTAATCTAGTTGTGTCTTCATTCAATCAAAATTTCTCATTCAATTCTGTATTAATCTCTCTTGTGATCGAAATAATGAAATATAAATAGTGTCGCTCATGTGTCTAGCGCCGAAGTTCTATCTCTGAAGATTTATTGACTCCCAACATTATGCAAACATTACTTGGTGTTTTATATTCAATCATGGACATATCAAGATTTAACCGCCACAGTTCATAATAGTACCTTAAATGAAGCCAGTGGCTAAGATGTTTTACCAACAGAAGCTTACTTTATAGTGTGATAACGATAAAAAAAATTCGTATAACCAAGCAACACCCTATTGAGTAAATATTTGCTTTTTTTCACTACCAAATCCACTTGACAAATCCTGTTTGAATAAAACTTTCGTGTTTTAAAGGATGCCCTCACTTTTTTATATTCGGCCGAAATGACTCAATAATCAACCACTGAGTAAAATCATACATGAATTCTAGAAGTTGGATCACTTCCGGTCATTATGAATTCATTAGTAAAATTTTTGAAATTTTCAATTGTGGTGATTTTTCAAAATCGCAATTTGCCGTGAAATAATGCGTCACGTCACAGGACAATATCTCAATTTTTTGTGTGTAAAATTTAAGTGATCATGAATTCATGAAGTGTATTTTTACAAACTTAATCAATTTAGTTTGTTTATTCAGCAATCTTTTTGAACAAATTATACAGGTAATCGGAATTGAGATTATCGCGAGTTTTCAATAATGGATATTCTCTTGAAATATCTTCTTTTGATTCCTGCAAAGAATCCCGCTCATAATGATATAAACCTCCACGTGATAAATGATGCTCAATGAAGTCTCTTAAAATAAGGTTGATTCTTTTTTCGCGTAGGTTTCTGCAGGTTCTTCAAAAACTTACCCAAGTTGATTGAAAATCCGTTCATCGGTATCCGAGAAATGAAACCCAGTGGACTCATCCCAATATATCAACTTATGCTCAATTTTTTCAACCTTATTGTTTGCTGTCTTTAACACAAACGATAATGCATATGGTGCTTGTCCATTCAGGCAGTCATTATCATCCTAAAAAACTCATGAATCAAAGGAGTTTCAGCATAGAGAATTACCTTTCTGGGTCTTACGCAAAAGTTTCCTTTTTGAGGTAACGATTCAGATTCGAGGATGCGAATGGCTTGATCCCTTTTCAGTTTCCAAAACCACGGATGGCTTATTTGAGTAGCCAATCGGCTAATTGATTGTTGTTTGATTACCTTAAATCGTGATTAAGGAATGCTATTTTTGCAGTAATCCCGAATTTTTATGCGTTTATCAATTTTACCTCTGCTTCAATTTTACAAATTCCTTTTATTCTCATACAATTGTTCACAACACAAACACACATTTGTTGTTTCCTTTGAGCACTTTTAATAAGTTCGTTTAGTTCGTTTGATTGATCAGGAACAAATTGTTCGCCAGGAACAAGTTCCCAGTCATCGTCTTGTTCTTGTTCTGCTAGAAGTTGTTGTAACAACTGATATTTTGTTTTTGCTCGTTCTGCATTTTTTATTTCTTTTTCCATTATTTTAATCGTTTCTGGCAATGAAATCGGTTTCCCTTTCAAGGATCACAACTACGCAGATTAATCTTAAGAGTA
>SCLD01092281.1:0-12710 GCA_004367895.1 Oikopleura longicauda | reverse complement strand
ATCGTGGCAACCAATTTCGCAAGTGGGCAACAGTTAATTGACTATGCGTCATATATAAGTACTTCTTATATGTGACTCAGAATGTCCCATTTTGTGCGTGGGGGGGGGGTTTTAGAAAAATGATTTCTGATAAGAACTCATTTAAAGTCTATTAACTGTTGTCTTTTTAAGGCTAGCAGATTTCCTAAAGAAGATTGTAAAACACTTTGATGTACATCATTGGTAAAACTTTCTAGTATTCTTGATTCAAGTGATAGAATGCTATTGCATTCCTTCAAACTCAGTTTGCAATTCCGCTGAAATGTTCGGCAATTGCTTTTGAAACCAGCTGGCAAGGAATTTTGTTATATAATTATTATGATTTCGGATTTCCGGTTTTTCTTTTCTTTCTACGGTTCTTTTCAATGGTTTTGATAACGTGGGATGCAAATTATTTGCTTTTTGTGGACTTTGTTTGGACCTATATGTGACGGGGGTGCTTTGTATTTTGTTGGACAACTGATCTATATCTAATAGTTTACTTTTATCAGATTTTGATAAATTTAACCGACGTCTAGTTGGTTGAATGTGATTATAGGAGGCATCTACATAACTATTTGGTGTTAATTCAAATGATGGTGGTGTAATTTCAGTTAATACTGATATGTCCAAATTGGACAAGTCATCAGTTTCAAATATAGGTGCCGCTGGTGCAACTGTAGTGCCACTATCGATGCTCGATGAATTGGACTTATTAAGTAAATTTTCTAGATGATTTTGAGCTAACCAATCATCGTTAAAAATGCTATTGGAGGCGTCATTTTCGACCAATTGGGGACTGATTTGTTGTTCAACATTTCCAATATCCAAAATTGGATTCAAAATTATATCCGGATGAACTGGCTTATCTGCCATTTCATTGAGAGACCATTGAAAAAATAACGGACACGTCCGAGTATGGTAGACGAGAGAAACGAAAATACGGATTTCGTGGGTCATGGGAATGCAACACGGAAAAGCGATGGTTTTCCAACCAGTTGCCGCGAAGTGCTGGCTGACCTGCAAATTGGTCAATTTGTTGTACATCAACTTCAAGTCTGAGTTTCGAAAAAAGTCACCTGACGATTTTCCTTTTAGTTTTTCATTTAATTCAAGAATATGCTCTAGAATAGAAAGTTGGAGTTTTGACTCACTTTCTGACTGTTTTTCCAACAATTTACCTTTTGCGTTTTCAATAGTCGTAGCATTAGGTAACACTTTTAGAACAAAATAAGTATATGTTGCATTATCAGTCTCAATTTCAGCTTCATTTTCAACATTTTGAGGTAGTGCACTTTTTCGTGCGGCCGTCTTGGCAAGTTTTTTAACGGCTTTTCGTTTTTGACGCTCAACTTGAGTCACTGGTTTCCTAATTTTTATGGTTAAAAAAAAATTTTAAACTAAAATCCTATATTTTGATGTTCATCACAATTATTCTAGATTTTTATTCTAGATTACAAATAAATCATACCTTGCTTTCGAATATCTCGGCATTTTTTGTTCGTTCTTATTTTCTCTAGAACGTTTCAAAAAATTTCGTTTTTCACAAAATCACTTTTTTCGTCAGTTTTATTTTTCAAAACTTATGACAGGTACGAAAAATTCACCGAAGCGCCGGACGAAAAAGTCGTCTCAGGCTGCTGGCTCTGAACAATCAACCCCACCTGGTTCACTTCAACCTCAATTGAATGCTCCCTCCAATTGTAAGTTAAAATTTTCAGTTAAAAACGCGCCATTTTATTTTTATTTGTTGTACTTCAAAAACTTTCTAATTTTTTAGCTGCTGATTCTGACCGTGATCCTCACGGAAATTTGATAGAATGGATTCCCTATGGTATTGTACCTGAAAGTCGGCCAATAGTTCCTCAGCTTTACGCCCGCCACTGTCAACCCTATGATGTCGATCATTATGTGATTTCACATCCTATTGTCCCATTGTCCTCGACTTCTACTACTACTACTACTTCTACGTCACGTACTGAGGCCCAATCTGTTGTAACCAACACTAACCATGTTGCCATTTTGGCTTCTGGTTCGATTCCCACTCATCTTAAACTTTTTTATATGCCTAAGATTTTGAAAGAGGGATCTACCTATCGAATTGTTCAATTTCGTTTTTTCAAACCTAAAAACAAATTCGTTTGGATGAGTTTTGGTCAACCATTGAAACATCCTGACCCAACAAAAATTTTGCCACGCCTACGTATCCCTTGTCCTAATTTAGAACAAAAATTTGATTACGAAGATGTTATCAATTTTACTCGGTTTTTTAACATTGAAAGTGACGGTTCGTTTTATCGATCCGGTCATGGTGACCCTGCTGACGCTAGAGGCTATGGTGAGTACATTGAAGGTCGTTGGAATGGAGATAAATGGATTGACGGTCGCTGGAAAGATGGGAAATTTTCCCCTCCAACTGGAAGTGAGTTACTTATTTTCGCCTTCAATTTGATGTACAACAATTTATTCCTAAATTTTTTAAGTGTTGAAAAAAGCTTACAAAGCTGGTTTCTATTGGAGAGAAGTTGGCTTCAAAATTGACCCAACTTTTGATGCTCCTACAGGTTTCCAACTTAGTAGTTTTCATGGTGAACGCCCTATCTATGACAAATCTACTGATAGTACTACTCCTACTGGTGCTAATACTGATGCTCATCCTCCACTGATTCATACATTGCCTGGCTGGGGTACACCTCTTGTGGTAAAGTGGGACACTCCCACTGGAAATTCACCCTTTGGCACTGGGCCAGTTCCTGCTTTACAACCTCTCACAAAATTTGTGTACCGTCCGGTTAAACCTGAAGATCAACCTGGTCCTAGTCACTATGGACGTATTTCCCGTTCTGATTCTGTAAAGACTCGTACGGTGGCTATTGCTGATCAACCTGGTCCATCCCGAATTCCGCAACCTCCTACACCTACGCAATTTATTGCGAAGGGTGTTCCTGGTTCCGTTCGTACCAATATTGATTCGGTAAGTTTTCATTCTGATGCACATCAAATATTATACTAATTTTTTATTTTTCAGTCTTTGCTTTCTACTCAACAATTAGACCTTATGGATAATCCTATTGGTCATTTGGACCGTGCTCTTTTGACTAAGGATCGAATGGTTTGGCATGCAACTAGCGTTCCTATTCGTGAAAGTACAGATACTTTCGAACAATTTCGAAGTAGAACTGGATCTATCGTTCGACGTGGTTTGGTTAATGATTTTGATAATCCTAGACTGTTTGGTATGTATCCTATTTGTTGAACTTCAAAAAAAAAATTTCTTTTCAGATCGAAATAATGCCTGTTTGGCTTACGAGGGACTTGGTGAATATTATGAATTGTTCTACAATCAAGCTGGTGAACATCAATCAAGAAACTGGCGTAATACTGGATCATCCCAGATAACTCGATATCCCCGGGCTTGGGAACGATATTTCACTCGGCCTGTTGCCTATTTCTCACACCCTACTGGTAATTTCTAATTTTTATTCCTAAATTCTAAAAAAAAATTAAATTTTTTAATTTTAACTGGTTTTTCAGATGTCTGGTGCACTCTGGGTCATTATAAGTCTCGTGCCATTATGCGATTAATGCTTAATGTTCGCGAACCTTATCCAATTGTTATGAAATCCACCAAATTTCATAATTCAACTACCTACTGCCCTTTGAGCCCATTAAATTGGGTTTTTTGTCCTATTGGAGTTCGGTGAGCCCTATTTCTAATTTTTTAATTTGATGATCATCATATTTAATTATTCTAATTTTCACTTTTTAGTGGTTGTACCTGTCGAAAAGGTCTGGTTGATGCTCATAGTTCCAAATCAAGCGATGTCGCTAAATTGGTACTTCATGAGTCATTTCAAATGCCTCCACTAGAGGCCGCTACTGAATTGAATCAGAATGATCGTTTAAGATCATCTCAATTGTATCCTGGTGCGATTTCTAGAAAATTTTGGTCCTTAATGCAATCTCCTTCTACTCGTGATCGTAAGTGATAATAATTTTTTATTTTCTGATTTATGTCGTTCAACACTTAACTTATATAACTTTCTAAACTCATTTTCAAGGTTCACTCCAAGATTTGATCTTGTCAAATCAATTGCAGATGCACCATACGAAAGTGGTTGTTTTCATTGGTGGCGCCCCCGAGTCTACCGCGGAAACAAAGTTGTTCAAAAGTATTAAAGTATGTATTTTACTTCGTATTAAATTATAATTAAATTAACTTCTAGTGGCTTATACACGGTTTAACCGTTATGAACTTGTTTCCAGATGGTGCTTGTACTGATGCTCAACGTGAAGTTATGTGCAACAGTTTGTACTTGGCCCGTATGGACTGTCATCAATCTGGTATTGGTGACGTTAGTACGATGCACCCTGTATCCCTAACTGAATTAAATACTGGTGGCGCTACTGAGTTTTCTCCCCGAATCTATCAACGCCGAAATCGTGGGGAAAAAGCTGACATGGGATTTGGATTCGCATTTGCTCCTATGACCACAACTCGTATACATAAAGCTCGTGTTATGGTAGTTGACTATAGTCATTGGACTATACGTCATTACATTCATTTCTTGTGTAAGTTTAATAATTATTTCTGATGTACAACAACTTTAATTCTCAAAATTGAATTTGATTTTCTAACTCCTTCAATTTATTGAATTTTATATAAATTGACCCTTTAATAACTTATTTTAGGTGGACTCAATTTGATTGCTGCTGAATTCAGCAAAAATCAACTGAGTGATATCCAGATTCAACGTGAATATGGATGGGGGTCTCGAATTGTGAATCGCGATTGCTTTTCACAGTGGATTGCTTTTGCCTTCCGTCTTGGTATGGATAATTCATATTATACCCATGTTAAAACTTTGCGTGGGTGGCTCGAACAAGATGGACCTGTTCCATCTGTTGATCGTGGTGGTCATCGCGTGTCTGGTCCCATTTCCACATCAACCCGAATCCGAAGAGCTGACGCCTCTTTTGGTCGCGCTGATGATACAAGTGGTCGCGGTCGCGCTCGCACTCGCGATGATAGTCCTGACCGAAGTCGATCTAGAAGTCGTGGCCAGAGTTTGACTCGTGGTTCAAAACGTCGTCGACGAAATGACTAGGTAACTATTTTTGTTGAACATCAAAATATTGTATTTTACAATTTTCCATACGGTACTTTCTAAATTACTTTTTTAGCCTACGCTCGATCAAATCGTACCATACCAAATTACCTGTCATAATTTGGCTCAAAAAAAAACTATTTTCAAAATTGCTATTAAGTACCTCTTTCTTCATTCCCCATTCCTATAATAAATTTTCCGATAATTCTAATCTGTCTTATTTCTTGTTGAACGTCAAAAAAAAAAAATTTTATTAAAAAAATATATTTTCAAAATGTTGAAGTTGATCTGAATTGGATTAGTTTTATATACCAATTTGACACTGCCTACTTTGGCATTATTACACAATTCGAATGGTGTAGTATTATTGGTTGAAATAATACTTTGTAACTGAAATGGAAATTTTTCAATTTTCCACTTTTACAGATCGGAAAATCCGATAGAGATTTTTTACGAAACAGAATTTTAAAAGAAAAAGATTATTTTGATGATCAGCATTTCGTAAGTTTTTCAAAATTAATAATAAGTTAACCTGTCCGGTTTATTTCGTGGTCGAATTGGTCTTTGATCCAAATCCGGCAATTTCTGATCTTCGTTTTTCTTCTTATCTTCTTCTTGAATTCTCAAATCTTCATCAATCGTGCTGTTCAACACTCTTTCGCATTCATCATATTTCGCCTTGTCTTTGAGGCCTACCATAATATAATCGTCCGATTCATACGTTATGAATTCTGATTGCGTTGATTCATTCAATCTTATCATGGGATTTACAGTTTGAGATAAAGTTTCCTCCGTAACTTCTTCTTCATAACTATAATTTTGAAAATCTTCATAATTTGATGTTTTCCATTTTGATCCTTGTGTTCCCAACATTGATTGTTCTTCTGTCTTCTTTAAATCTTCAACCGCTTGTGTAAACCATGTTGAATCTTCTGATAATTTCGTTGCATCAATTGTTCCTGTTGGTACTGCTTGAAATGTTGATTCTTGCGTAATATTTGTTCCATCATCCACCATTGTATCATTTATATTTTGGGCAGCCAAAATCATTTTCGGAATCATTATATTTAGCTTTTGTTGAACTTCTAAAATATCGTCGATATCATTATCAGTGATAATATAATTTGGTTCTGGGAGATTTCTTAAACTCGCTATCATTGCTTGATCGTGGTTCTCCCTATATTCCGATATAACGTCCATTTTTACTCCAGCGTCCACTTTGATATGTCTAGCTATTCTTTCGAAAGCTATTATTCTTTCTGGATTGTTGTTGCTCGTTACACCAGAACGTTTGAGAGTCACAGTTTGACCCTTAAAGTTAATCTTCAGAATGATGAACAGATTACGATTTTGATCGTTTTTATCATATGGCGTATTTAGGATAACGAAATCTCCAGTTTTCATTTTTTCATATTTTATATTGGTGTTCAACAAAGGTTCATTCAATTCTTTATTTTCGTATGGTATAAATTTCTTTTTTCTTTCCTTCAATTTCTTGAAATTCTTCCTATCCATGGATTCCCTCTTTTGTTGTCTTGTACGCTGCATTTCCTTGATATATTCCTGGGCATTGATGTTCAACATTTTCATATTCGCTGGGTTTCTTCCAGTGAATAATTGACTTGGTGTAAATCCTTTGTTGTTCAAAGTTGTGTTGCATTTCTGAGCAGCCATTTGAGCACATAAATTAGCTTCCATTGTCGATGTTTTAAAATAATTCCCAATTTCACGACTGAATTGACAAATCTTACCATCCAATTCAGGAATTATATTCTTCGACAGAGATGTGCTTATATGGATATTCACTTTGATGTTCATCGATTTCAGCATATTTTCAACCTTTTCCGATTTATGCCAGGACGCGGCATCACATCTCATTTCCAATTCCGGTTGATCCAATGAATGAGGTGCCAGTATAGTTTTGATCATCATAATCGCGGCAATAAAATCTTCCGATTTTGGCGTTTGTGGCATTGGTATCGCGATTAAAAATTGTGATAACGCCTCCATCGCGATCATGAATTTGACGGTTTCACCAAACCGTTGTCGATGGATTTCATCACATAATATCTGCTTGAAAAAATTGTCAGTTATTTTCACAGGTTTTTGTTTCTGTTTGGTGAATTTGGCTTCATTACGTAACATTGTACACGGAATGCATTTTGAAATGTAATGATCAACAAGTGTGCGCATCGTTTCGAACTCAAATTTGTTCGCAATTTGTTTGCATAATTGAGTTGGTGAGCGGTGTCCAACTGTGAGATGTACAGCATGAATTATGATCCAAGCAGCTGTTTTCGGTACTGGATATACCCAGATTTTGTTGTTATCCATCATTTTCGATAAAATTAGCGCTCCTTGATCTAATTTCGGCTCTCGATTCAATTTAATGGTTTCAGCGCGGGCATGTTTTCTGGGAAAATTTACCCGACCATTCTCCAAGCAGTCGATAATGTCCCTATATACTCTGTCGGTTTTTTGCATCGCTGCTATTATATTCTTGTTGGATAACAAATCAGTTAACGATATATTTCGTCGTTTTAATTGGGCAATTGGAACTCGGACTTCACTCGATATTTGAAACAGCTTGGCATCACTATTTCCCATGGGGTTATTATCCGCCCAGATTTTCGATATCTCACCAATTTTGAGATTAAATTTTTGACCATTTTCAGATGGTATTTCGGCAAGTTCGCATATTTGACATTTCGCAACACCTTCTTCTTCTTTACAGAATGCGACATCTGTTGGTTTGGGATCGTATCCCATTCTACTGACAAAATCAGGGTGTAGCATAACCGCTGATTGATTACTGGTGTGCATCATATTCAATTGTGGGTAACGGTAAAATTCTGCGAGGCAATTGTTAAATTTTATGTCGTCATTCGGTTCAAGATTCTTTTTAAATTTTTTCCATAATTTCACCAGTGACATTGAATCAGTGAGCAGTGTGATTTGTTTTGTTGAGTCCAACAACCACGGTTCGTGTGCTTTTAATATTGCACAGGCTCCAATTGCCTCAAAATTGCACGAACTGAATTGAAATTTTCGTTCCAAATCTTTTCGTGTTCGTGAGAAGAATGCTACAATTCTTGGTTTACCATCAGCAATCTGGTATACAAGGCCTCCAGTTGCAATTTTTGATGTATCAACAACAATTACTGTTTCCAAATCGGAATCGAATGGATAGACTTCTGATAATTCAGCTAGGGCTTTCATCACTCTTTCAAATGCTGCTATCAATTCTGATGTCCATTCTATTTTATCGGCAGGTTTTTTATTTCTTATTGCCGCCGTTAATACCGCCAATATATGCGTTGATTTTTTCATAAATTTTGCCAAAAATCGTACCATTCCCAAAAACGCCATTAGCATTTTGACAGTCGTTATATTTTTCCAAGACATTTCCATTATACGATTAACTGAATGTGGATTTGCTGAAATAGCGCCATCTTTGATTCGATATCCCAAAAAGTTAAATGTGATGTTCAACAGAAATGTTTTAGAGCCTTTGATTCTCAAATTGTACTTTTTGAGTGTTTTCATAAAGTTTTCCCACAATTCGACAAATTCTTTTTCGCTATTTGATTTTGGTAGTGCCAGAAATACGTCGTCCACATATCGTTGGAATGAATCCTGGAATTTCCAAAATACATATCTTAATGCAGCAACTGTGTACTGCATTGAGTATGACCAACCCTGGGGTAGCCTTTTAAGATAGGCTACCCCTACGTCAGGGATTTCGATGCACATCATTGGTTGAAGGTCTTTGTGTATTCGTATACAATAGTAACACTGAGAAATATCCGTTTTCGCATTTAAACCATGCATTGACGCTTTTGCAGCCCAATTGATACATTCTGAAATGTTGTCCACCGATGAGCCTGCATAAGCAGCTAACTGATTGATTTTTGTACAATCATTGACAATTCTTAAGGCTACCATTGGACAGTATTCAACGCCATCGTCATCCTTTTTTACCCTCGGCATTAAATTGATGAAATACATGGGTGTAATTCCATCATCATCGGCCATTCCTAATACATCATTTGCAAGGAGATGTAAAAGTTGTTTTTTGATGGCAGCTTTTTTCTTACCAACAAATGGCTGTTGACCAACTAATCTTTTTGAAAATTGACCTTTTATTTGACAATTCGCCACGAATTCTGCTCCCATATCTCCAACAGATTCGGCAAAATTGCATTTATATTTTTCATTTATTTCACGAATCCGTTTTGCCGTCCACGGATATAATTTTTCACCAGCCTCGGTGATTGTAACTTGTTCATGTGTGAACGTGTTGTGCGCCTTGCTTCGAATTTTTTCACACATGACTTTGAGTGCATATTTAGAATCGTCGATCGATTCATAATGATCGTCCAGAATTTTATTTTCTGATGTTGTACAGCTTGGACATCCATGACACAATTGTGACGGTTCATATATGATATCATTAGTAATATCTTGACTTGCCCGTCCCATGTAGCATGTATCACCTACAGTGGCATGCGTGTCGGTCGGTATTTGATGGTCATTTTCATGTTGTTCAACAGGTCCGCCTTTGTACATCGCAATTTTCGCTTTGATGACGTTTGATCTGGCATTGATTTGATCAACTGAATATCTTTGAATAAGGGTTTCTTTATTGGTGCCAACAGTTATTTTTCCTGTTTTTTCGTGCAATACGAAGTCATGCATTGATAACTCCGGCGTTCCAAGTATCATTTGTCGTTTTGGATGATTTTTAAGTACCAGCGCATTTCGTACCGCAAATTTTTTATTGTTGATCACCACGTTAAAATTCACATAATATGGTTCTATGTCCATATGTTTATTGTCTGCCGTAATGTACTGTCTGGTTTGATTTTTCCCTTTTGTATATTGAATTGAGCTTAAAGCTTTTGATGAAATCAATGATCGATGTGCTCCAGTGTCTATTAACGCCACGTAATTCTTATCGATTTTATTTTTGTCAGTGATTTGGCACAGTATGAGATTTCTGGGGTGTGATGTATTCGGATCGTCAATTTTTTCGGTGATCGCATTGATGGATGCAGTGTGATTGGTGACAGTACAGTTACATTTCCGGCTTGATAGTCATTCAGAGTCTGAGCCATACATAATGGCTTGGATTGCATTCATTGTTGCAAAATCTTGACGGTCATTCTTAGAATCATTATCATTTTGATGTTCACCAGATATTTGTCTTACACCAGCTAGTGGTATCGGATTGAAGTATCGTGGTCGATACTTGTGCAGCTGGCATTGTTGATCACCTCGAAATCTACGCGTACCTTTTCCTTCGCGTTGACATATTGGACATTTCCATTGTTGATTCGGTGATGGTGGATCATTACTTCCTGATGAACGGTTTCCACCATTTCTGTTGTAACCATTATTGTTGTTGGAGTTGTAGCTGTTGTTGCTATTACGATTCTGTGAATGATTCTGACGTTGAGACCATCTGTTGTTACCCGATTGTTGTAAATCGAATTTTTTGGTGAAATTCTTTTTCCAAGATGAACCATTACCTCTGAATTTAGGTCGTACTTGTAAAATGGAGCCGTCTTCCATTTCAATCAGTGTTTCATCGTCACTGTTTTGTTGTTCATCTTCAACTGTTGGAATTACTTGTGCAACCTTGGCTGACTTGGATGGTTTGAATCTTTTGTTGATTATCTTGTAGAGCGTAGGCTTATTTTCCATCCAACCCTTTTTGTTGTACTTCGTAGCCGTTATTTCGCGCTTGAATTCTTCTTCAATTTCAACCCATTTCTTGTGACCGATTATCAGATATATTTGCCATATAAACATAAATGACAACGGTGGCACGTACATGTCTTTATCAAGCGATTCAGCTGTTGCATCACCATGTTCCCAGTCTGGGAATACAATCGGTTCATCGATGTAAACATTTTCTAGCGCCATTCGGAACTGCATACATTTGGTGTCAACCTGGGAGTCGCCCTCCAGTGCTTCATTTAATTTTTGAAAGATTTCGTACATGTATTCGTCTTTGTCCAACATTTCAGTTTTCCGGTCGACCCATTGCATTACAGCTTTGTAATCTTGGAAGTACCCCCTGATGAATGGGTATTCCATTTCATTGTTAAGACCGGCTGATAAAGTCAACTTGACTATTTCAACGGCCTCTTTGGTGATCAACAAATTTTCCGGTTTCATATATTCCGCATACGACTCATATGTACCACCAGATAGGTATTTTATTACGTCATCGAAGACTTCATCATTCGTAGTTGTTTTATACGACGTCTTCACATACTTGACACCCAATCGACCAATTTTCATGAGTGCAAGCAGTTCGGTTTTGTTTGATGGTACACCATATGCCGGTAAATCCGCGTATTTAGTATCCGGTTTGTCATCTTCCGGACCCCATGCGAATTTATGTTTGATGGAGATATTGTATCCATTACCTTTTATCGCCTTGATGATTGCTGTTTTCCATCTTTGTAATTCGGCGACGTAGGCGGTCGGATCACTTTGAATTGTGTCGAAGTCGGCCATTTTGAATACCTTGCCACTCACTCGTGCTTTGATGACTTCTTTAGCTGCCTCAGCACTGTATGTTTTAAGGTAATCTGCCATTTCTGCTTGCCTATCCTTCGAATTCATTGTTGAACTTCCGGTTATCGGCGGTCCAGGCCTTCGTTGGCAGGGATTTTCTTTTTCCAAAGTTCAGTCACCACAAAGAATACCACGGGTTTTGGAGGGAAACACGTGTATAATTGAGATATAACCTTTATTTAAATTAGTTTGGTGTACAACAATCAATGATAACTCTTACCGAAAGATCAACTCCGGATAGCCGTTCCCTAATCAGACTCGCTGCGGAACACTAAAGTGAAGTAAGTATCAGATAAGATTATAAGCAGTGCTACCTGTTATAATATGGCGAACAGTTTCGAGCACTGGAAATGTAATTGATATGATGTACGACACTTGAATAACATATTAAATTTAGGTACAAGAGAATACACCTTTACCTGAATTGATAAGGATGTCACGTTGGATTATAATAACAATGGAGATATGATGTACGACACTATTTAATCTAAAGCGATTCGTTTAGCTCATATATACAGCTATGATATTTTACCTTGTGTAAAGTATATTGACTGTATGAATGGAAACGGAATTTTGATGAACAACAGTATATTTATCCTGTAAATAAATTATTTATAATAACTATAATGTTAAGTTATTATTTACCTTAACTTGTGAAGGGTAATAATTTGGATGGAGGATAAAGTTGTAATGGTGAACGCTATAAAGTACTTTAGCGCCTCACGGTAATTTATAATTACTACAATACCTTATTAAGCTTGTGTAGTAATATAGATTGGTTTTGTTGTTCAACAGATATGAATCCACTCGGGAGAAACGCTTAATTAGTTGTTACGATTCATTGACCGGTTAGTCAATCTATTTTACCTTTCGATAAATAGGTTTCTCTGGTAGTGAATCGTGGCAACCAATTTCGCAAGTGGGCAACAGTTAATTGACTATGCGTCATATATAAGTACTTCTTATATGTGACTCAGAATGTCCCATTTTGTGCGT